>JAVLUE010000375.1:0-40001 GCA_034190945.1 Octodonta nipae | reverse complement strand
ATTTTACCTCGCTTTATTTTATTTTATATTAGCAATTTATTATGCTTTTAACCGATTTACTCATACATAATTTTGATAAATTTTTGTGTGACTTTACTTACTTCCATTTTTCCGCTTTATTACAAAATATCAGAAATTTTCGCAATAATTCCGGAATATGACGGAAACCCTATATTCTTAAATACTTTCATTTCTTCATGCCAAACTGCATATAGTATGGCAACCGACTATCAACAAGTGCTTTTAATATTGCACATAAAAAATAAACTTCGCGGCAGAGCTGCCGAACTTATAAATTCTCGCAACCCGACTCAATTAACCGAAATTCAGACACTCTTAGAAAACCACTTTGGAGATCCTAGGGATCTCACAGCCTTGATTCAAGATTTTCAAAGAATGAGGCAATTAAATACTGAATCCCCCATAACATTTTCAGCCACACTACAAACCCACCAAGCAAAAATGTTAAAAAACAAAACTTGACTCAAAAAGAAAAACAGGCACAAATCGACTTGATCGAATCCATGGCACTAAATAGCCTACTAACAGGTTTAGAGCCGAAGATAGGACAACTAGTTCTGACCGCTGTTTCACGCATTAAACGTGAACTCCAACTCCATCATTTAGAAACGCAAAAGTTTTCGAATTTTAGAAACCAAGGTCCACCTCCTCGTAAACCTAACCAGTTTCCAGTACAAAAACAATGTTCATTCTGTAAAAGAATGAGGCATACTTTTAATGAATGTCTCACCAAATCGAGACAAATGCAACAAAACCAAATTACGGACAAAACTTTTCGAACATACATCCTATCCCATTTTCACAACAACCGGGCCAATTCCAGAATAGGCCCCAATTCCAACCTAATACTCAAAATTTCCAACAGAACAGAAACTTTCAACAACCTCGTCCTTCGATGAGTGCACAACCCCAAAGTTCAGGTCAATATAAACCTAATTAAAACTTTTTCCCGCAACAACGAACAATTCTTATAATTATGGGCACGACCAACCCAATAATAACGTATACGAAACTCAATACCAAAATACTGATTTTGAAACTTATGACCAAGATTACTGCGATTCGACACAAACTGATTACGACTATTACTCAAAAACAGATAACGCAGAATGTGACAAATATGTTGAAAATGAACACGAATTTCCCCCCGTAAATTTTCAGAACCCCGCTTTCCAAACGGAACCCCTGGAAATCACAGAACTTCAGACCCAAATTCAAACGCTAAATCTAGACAGTTTAGACCCGAATTTGAACTTCTCCGAACAGAGCTTTCTATAAGACCGCTTCTGACCGTAAATTCTAAAAATCTATACTAGATCACAGATTGCTCTAACACATATAAACTCCTAATAGACACCGGTGCTGTTCTTTCAATTTTCAAACCAGACACTTGCACACGCTTCAGAGATAGATTTCAGGAAAATGTGGTAATTCAGGGAATTACCAACCAGAAAATCCTTATAAATGAATCGACCCTCGTCCCTTTCAATATAAAAGACCTTCACAAGGTTTACATCTGCAACCTTGACATAGAATTTGACGGTTTGTTAGGCTCTGACTTTCTAGAGCACTACAACTGCATTATTGACTGAAAAAAAAAAAATTAATAACCAACTTTAGGACACTTCCGTATAAAGTGACAGACGATACAATCAATGCCACCGAATCTGTGCAATATCCGCCTTCCTATACTTCCATTAATACTATTACAATTGAACCTCGTACAGAACAAATCTTTAAACTCAGCTGTGAACTAAGAAACACCGAAGCCCTACTAACAGGTATGGAAATTGAAAAAGTTCACCTCCCTAATGCTGTTGTTACAGTAGACAGCAAAGGTCAATTTCTTACATCCCTTCTAAATGCGAATGCCATCCCTAAAATAGTAAATTTTTCAAATCTAAAACTCGAACCCTTACAAAACTTTTCTGTGAATTCTCTCTCACAAACTACTCCTTTGGACTATAACGAACCCGGTAGACAAGAAGAAATAGTTAAACAACCCCGACTAGAACATTTAAACGACGAAGAGTCAGACTTAATCTTACAATTATGCCTTGACTTTTCAGACATATTCTACCTCGAAGGCGATCATTTATCATTCACAAACGAAATCAAACATACTATTGATACCAACAACGCGAAACCCGTTTATACAAAATCATACCGTTATTCCCAAGTACACAAACAAGAAGTTAAGTCCCAGCTAGCAAAAATGCTCGACGAAGGCATTATACGACCCTCTAATTCGCCTTGGTCCTCTCCCGTATGGGTGGTACCAAAGAAATTAGACACCTCTGGAAAACAGAAGTGGCGTGTTGTAGTAGACTACCGCAAACTTAACGAACTTACAGTCAATGACAAGTACCCACTACCGAACATCTCAGACCTACTAGACCAACTAGGCAAATGCCAGTACTTTACGACTCTTGACCTCGCCTCTGGGTTCCACCAGATAGAAATAGACCCAAAAGACATCGCGTAAAACTGCATTCACTGTCGAAAACGGACATTTTGATGCCCTTTGGATTGAAGAATGCTCCTTCTACCTTTCAGAGGGTGATGGATAACATTCTTATGGGAATCCAGAATGAAAGATTTCTGGTTTACATGGATGACATAATCATTTACTCGCCTACAATACATGACCATCTATCACGACTGACAGACGTATTTAAAAGACTCAGAAAGGCTAACCTTAAAATACAGCCTGACAAATGCGAATTTCTCCGCAAGGAGGTCGCTTACTTAGGACATCTTATAACTAAAGACGGTGTAAAACCCAATCCATCAAAAGTAGACTGTATTTTAAACTTTCCACAACCAAAGAACCCTAAAGACATAAAATCTTTCTTAGGGCTTGCTGGTTACTACCGTAGGTTCATTTCTAACTTTGCAAAGATCTCCAAACCACTAACAAAACTATTACAAAAAGACCAACCATTCAATTTTAACGAAGAGTGTGTAAAATCCTTCAATGAATTAAAACGAACATTGACTTCCACCCCTATACTCATTTACCCAAATTTTGACGACCCGTTTGTACTGACTACAGACCCCAGCGCTTTTGCTATCGGTGCAGTATTATCTCAAGAGCCAATAGGTAAGGATTTACCGATCGGATATGCTTCTGGGACCCTTTGTAAAGCCGGAACCCGGTACTCCACCATTGAGCGAAAGCTCTTAGCCATTGTCTGGGCGGTTAAGCATTTTCGTCCGATAATCTATGGCCGTAAGTTCCTATTACTAACAGATCATCGCCCGTTAACCAGGCTATTTTCTATAAAAGATCCCGGTAGTAGACTCGCCCGATGGAGACTCAACCTAGAAGAATACGACTATGAAATTTATTTACAAGCCTGGTAAAGTTAGTAAGAACGCTGATGCTTTATCACGGATTAAAATCAACCATCTTGACGAATGTTCATCATTTTTCCAGCTGTCAACTATTAGACAAAACAAATAAAAACATTTTAATTTTCCCCCAATCATCCAATCTTCAGGAATTTCATCACGACATTTTCGAAGACATTTTCGAAAAAGTCGCTGACTTCGAAACCTTTAAAATTAATGTATTCGCTAGCAAAACCGTAAGCAGAAGGCAATATTTCATAATCCCACTTCCAAATGATCCTGACATTGTAAATGAAGTTCTTTTTGCATCGATATACAAACATCAAGATACTTTATCTTCATCTAAAACATACTGTGTCGAAAACAATCTCGATCTTCCAATTTTAGAGATGCTCTCTTTCATTTTCGCTGAAAAGGAAATCAAATGGAAAATCTGCCAAAACGTTACAAAAACACCCGAACAAGACGAAATACCGCTGATCCTTGAACTATATCATAACGGGAAAAATAACTTGCACCGCGGCATTAACGAAACCGTCCGCCGTATTAAGGAAATGTACACCTGGCCAAGTTTCACAAAAGACATTGAAAATTTCGTTAAGAACTGCGAAATTTGTCAAAAAACTAAAGCTTGTCGCAAAAACCTAGACAATCCCCTCGTCATTACGGAAACGCCTAAAACACCATTTGAGCGAATTAATATTGACATACTAGAAATACCTAACAGGAACTATATCTTATCTGTAAGAGACGAACTGACAAAATACTCGCAAGCTTATGCTTTGGCAGACAAATCAGCCAAATCAGTTGTCAGTACTATGATGTTATACTTCCAACATTTTGGTACGCCATTGCGTATCCTTTGTGACTATGGTAGGGAATTTGACAACGCCATATTCAAAGACTTCTGTAAACTGTACACATCAACCTAACTTATTCAAGCGTAGGACATCCGCAAACAAATGGGTCCGTAGAAGGATTTCATTCAACTGTGTTAGAAATGATTCGAATCCATAAAGCCGAAAATCCAGATGAACATCCCCTAAATGTACTCCCGTATGCGGTTATTGCTTACAATAACTCGACAAACAAAACCCATGGCTTTTCGCCTTACGAACTAGTGTTTGGACATACGTCCAGCAGACCACCTGAAACCACTTACAACCATAAGGAACTGATTAGTAAATATATACGAGACTTGAACAATCGGATTTCCTATTACTACAAAGTAGCCTGCGAAAAAACTGACTTACAAAAGTAAAAGGCTAAAGAACGTTTTGATAAACACATTTCGGAAAAACTTTCTGAATTTAAAAATGGTGACAAAGTTTACATCAAGGAATCCCAAATTAAAGACAAACTTCATAATAAATTCAACGGTCCATTTCATTTAGACATTCACAATAATTCAGCCACACTCTTAAATCTCAAAACAAAACAACGAACGAAAGTTAACTTCGACAGAATGAAACTCTATTCTGAAAACTAACTTTCTTTTCAGGTTACTACTGCTGTTCGGATCAGCAGTCTCACAGTTCAACATCAAACCAATAAACAACACTCTTGGTATTTACTATCACGACGAAACTAGAATAGTCATCTCCAACTACGATACTTAAAGAAATCTTTGAAAACAACAACAGAATCCTCAAAACATTAGAAAACACTGTCGATCCCATCCCAGGTTTCAAATTTCATGACACAAGTGCATTCCGAATTGATGTACAAATTTCAGATTCAATTAAAAAACGAGGACTAATTAACGATGTAGGAACTATCTTTAAAGCCATCACTGGAAACCGTGACGCAACCGATGGCGCATTCTTCACAGATAGTATCAATAAACATAACCAGTGACAAGTACAAGTAGAGAATCTTCTAAAAAATCAAATAAGTGTAACTACTTCTATTATCAAAACTTTCAATGAAACCATTCATAAACTCCAAATTGACGAAGCAAACTTTAACGAAAACATCGACGCAATCAATTTGGCAAATCATACTCTAAACGACAAAATAGCCCTTATCCAAGCAAAACAGTCATTTTTGGGAATATGGGAAAAATTAATGGCATGTTATTTATTTCTTGAGAATAACCTCAATAATATTTTAAATTCCATAACATTTGCTCGCTTAAAAATAATTCATTCCTCAATAATCACACCTGATCATTTGATAAAGTCACTACAGGAAATTTCGCAAAATCTTGTCAAAAACAATCTACCGTTTTCTGTCAGATATTCAAGTGTCGCCCAATATTTGGAAGTAATCGAATTAGAAGCGTTTCAAACTAATTCAGATGTAGTCTTTATTTTGAAAATTCCTCTTGTAGAGCAACAACTCTACACCGCCTACCACTTATATCCTATCCCAATTTTAGATGATAGAACTGGTTTTCATCATATTCTGTCATTCACACAAAATATATTGCGCGAAATGATGATTCTCTTATGTACATACCGATCAAGGACTTGAGTACGTGCAAACAGCTGACTCCACTCCGAAAACTGTGCTCCGATTTATACGCGTATCTCGTAGACTCAAATGCAACCTGTGAGGCGCAGCTCCTGAAAAACATTTGTAGTGTCCCCGAAACTTGTAAAAGTGCCATCGTTTTCAGTGAAAGGTACAATGTTCAAAAAATTGAAACAAATGCGTGGATTGTGATCATATCGGAACCCTTACATGTGACTGTTAATTGTCCAGGAACTGACGCCAAAACTTTAGTGCTAACGAACAATTCTAAAATTCGGTTACAAACGGAATGTAGTGCTTTTGTTGGGATTACAAAAATCCAATCCGAACAGAAAAAATTCATGAACATTTCAGACAATTCTGATCCAGTTTTAATTCCATTCAACAATTGCTGCAATTCTCATCCTGAGAAACTTACAATCCCAAATCTTAAACCGCTTAAACTGGACGATTTAAACATGGAAGAACTATCCATAGCCAACCACAAGCTGGACTAGTATTCAAGGGATCTTGACGATCTCATCAATCAACCCTTTATTAATAAAAACATTTCCTGGTTCACGTATGCTACAACAATTATCATTGTAACAATTGTTATTGTATACAGCTCATTGAAAATCATAAGGCACGTTAAGAGACCTCCGAAAAACGACAACTCTAATCCAGAGAGTCTGAGAACCTTGGCAAAACCGTTCTCCAGGCTCATACCAAAACTGAGGCCCCACATCGAAGAGGAACCAGAACATCCAGACCTATAGAAGTGAGAACTTTTATTGATACTTTTCTATGGACAATTTCACTTTCTGTGTTTAATATATTTTTTTTTGTATTTTTATGTAACCTATTTAATCTTAATCATTATGTTCATTTTATTTTTATTTTATTTCCATAATTGTATTTTTTTGCTTATCTAGCTAGCGTCCAGTAAATTCCAAAAGTTGATGTTACAGCATCAACTTTTCTTGGTAAAGGGGAGCTGTTAGGCGTAAATATCATGTACGTGTAAGATACAAAGTATCATATTTCGCTGACCAGTTTCCTGCTTCACTATGTAAACCTGCGAACGCATCGACTTGACCGTTCTTTTGATTAGTCAGCTTTCTTAATGTTATAAATCAGAGCGACGCGGTCCCACGGTCGTCATTTATCGTTAGTATCATTTAGTTAGTTCATTTTAATTTTCAATTTACTGTTTTATTTTAATTTTTAATTTTTTGTATTTCAATAAATAATTTTTTTTGAAAAACTCAAAAGTGATTTACAAGAGATAATATATATATATATATATATATATATATATATATATATATATGAACTAAGCTAGGTTCCGGGTGAGAACCGCGTCTGAATTTATCATATCTCTCAATTCTCTATTCCACTATTCGCGAAGCCATCGAAGTAGAGAAAAGACCTCTCTGTCTAAATAGACGCGATCACTCGCCTTCCCACAGCTTGGACCTCCGTAATTGCCAGATTAAACAAACCAGACACGCCCATCAACACCCAACCAATCTACAGTGTTGTATTTGTGGAAGTTTAGAAGTGGAAAATGAAGCGTTGAGTTTGGACCAGTTGAAAGTGGCGGATTTAAAAACAGAACTTGACTAAAGCAATTTAGAAATTAATGGGAAGGAAGGTGAATGAATACAACGGCTACGAGATGCCCTAATAAATGAAGGCAACAATCCCCATACTTAATTGTTGAAATTGAAATTTTTGATAATGGGGACAGAAAAATTCAGAAATATTCGAAGGGAAAATGAAGTTCGGTAGGAAGAGTTCAAGCAGACAATGGTCGAAAATGAAACACGGATAGAAGAGTTAAAACAAATATTGGAGGTGAGGTTAGCCCTATGAAGGGATGCTACAGATATTTTGCAAACGTTGAATACCTCGCAGCAAGAAAATTACGAACTACTGGTCAAACATTCAGGATTGAGGTATGGACAGATCCATTTGGAGCACGTTTACCAGTCCCAACTGAAAAATCGCCACCAGAAATCGAGTGAACCTCTACAAGAGTTTGAACCTGATTTAGCCCGTCTGGTTCGCCTTTCCTATCCATCCATACCAGGAAATGTGATAGAAAGGTCACGTTTTTGGATGAACTTCGGGACCACTAAGCGAGACAAGCATTGACACTAGGTCGACCGATTCGATTAGTAGATGCACTGGTTCGAGCTCTGGAATTCGAGGCTGCGAAATATACCTGTAGAGCTTCGGGTAGAGAAATACAATCAGAACAGGAAATGATAAAGCCTCTGTAAGGAATATAGTAAAGGAAGCCCTTACTGAAAAAGGTAACTGAGATGTTGGAAGGGTGGTAAGGTATGACACATACGGAGTCGTTGCAAGAGGAGCAATGGAGTACAGACTGCCTAATCCGAACATCGCGCTGGAACGAGTCATAAGAATGTTGATGCCTTATCGAGGAGACTGCCCTCATGATTGCAATCATTGTCAGCGAGCTGAAGAATAATGGGCTGTTCTCTATAGAATACTGCCGTCGATGACCAGCAACTGATGTTGCCGGTCCATTCCCTGAATCTGACTCCGGAAATAAGTACATTGTCGTGGTGATGAACTATTTCAGTAAATGGGCACAAGCGTATGTCTTACCGAATCAAGAAGCCTTGGCCGTTGCTGATGTCTTTGTCAAGGAATGGATCAGTCGTTTGGTTGTTCCCTTAGAATTGCACGGAGACCAAAGTAGAAATTTCGAGCCTACTCTTTTCCAAGACATCTGCAAACTCTTGAAGACCAATACGACAGCATTATACCTGCAATAGCATGGAATGGTCTAACGGATGAATAGAACCAATCGCCGCCATTTGTCAAAGGTTGTCTCTAACCACTCAGGAGCCTGGGAACTTCACTTCTTTCTAATGGCATAACGTTAGTGTTTGCACGAGTCTAAGGGTCAGACCCCGGCTAGTGTTATTATGGGACGAGAATTACCATTACCATGCAATTTGAAGTTTGGAAGTCCCGCAGGTGAAGACTGCGTCAGCCAGTTACGTCAAAAGATGATCGGCATCTATCAAAAAGTTCGGTTCAATATCGAGAATACCAGTGCCCCAATGAAGGAAGCTGACATCAAAGCCTAGGGCGGGGAACTCCACGTTGATGATCTTGATTAGTTTTGTTACCTGAAAGGTCGCCGTGGATATTCGCCCAAGCTACAAAGATCTTGTCGCGGGGCCATACCAAATTGTAAAGAAAATGAACGATGTTATCTACAGAATAAGGAAGCTACCTCGAGGAAAAACAAAGGTGGTGCATTTCAACAGGTTAGCCCCTTTCGTCGGAAGGTATGACGGCGAAGCTGATCAAAACCAAGCAGCACCAACCTCTTGAAGACGAGATCACCTTCGCACTGTTTATGGGAGTGTACTCGGATGGGCAGAAAGTGCAGCAGGATGTGACCAGAAACGAACCCCGAGACCTGCGTGGCTCGAGATCTCCTGATGTCTAAGGGAATAGACAAGGTGTTTGCAAAGAAGTACGGCCAGTTCCAGTGTCTAAGAGACCAAGGTCCAGTAGTTGGGAAGATAAACAACCAGTGGGTACCAGTGCCATCTTCTATTTGGTAACGAAAATTTTCTTGCATGACAAGCCAACATATAGCGATCTATGGAACACTCTGATAGAATTGAGGACTGTGATGATGGAGAACAACCAGATTGAATTTATCGGTCCCAAAGATAGCTTGTGGGGATGTCTGGATGAACTGAATTGGAGGGTGGTGAGAAGTACGGTGGAAACTATATTTTGTTTCAGTGGCATCGACATCCTTGTGTGTTGTCTCCTTATTCGTAGCCCAGATTCGAAGACCGTCGACTGTTACTTCCACTGAACGTCCTGTAGTCCAAATGGAGAGTCCTGCAAATATCGCAAATATTAAGGAATCTGCGACGAAATGGTCTTAAAAATCGGCAATCATCCGATATTGCCTGGAATCCGAAATACTGTTGGTCTGTCGACCCGATTGTCGGCGGCTGGCGTTATGCTTCTGAAACCTTCTAGAAAATTCTAAGAAGAAATATATAAATATGGTAAACTGACGAAGGGATTCATTCAGTATTTGGTGGCACTTTACTAAATAAACAACAGGTGTTCAAGATAATTTGTATATAGTTGTGTGAATATAAATTAAAGTAGTAGCGGAAATAAATTATAGTAAGAGTAAATTAAAACATTACAATATTGAAGATAAAAGAAATCAGTCCTAAAATAAAGTAACAATAATTTAAGAAGTTAATTTGAGGATGATGTAATAGTATAACAGTATTTAAGAACAAGAAGTTTTCAAAATTTAATCATTAAAATTTCATGGAAGAGATCGTAATACAATAAGAAGAGATATAAGATAACCAGAATGTTCAAACAAGATCTAAATATTGGTATTGGAACAATTTGGCAGTAAATGGTTTGGTATTTCGAATAAGAAGAAGTTGCAAACTGTATGTAGACCACCTTTAATCTAATTAAATAACAGAAAATTATTAAAGAAGACAGTAGCAGTAACTGGGAAATGACATTAAAGGGGACAAATAGAGTTTGGTTTACTCCTTGATGATGACAACTTAAAGTTGTTGAAACGGCGTTGAGTGTTTAAAATAAAGGTTTAGTGTTAGGGTGCAAAACTGTGTTTTTACATTCGCGACAAATAGAGTTTAATGCACATTGTCTCAATAATGGAGACATAAGCTATGTTAATATGTTAACGTCTAATTGAATGTTGTCGTGATAAATATCAAATGACCAAAACCCATATCTTTTAGTATGTTTTTGGAAAAAAATATATTCAAGAAGTAATAATAATAAAACTGTATAATACTGAAATTTAAATAATCTTTTGTGAGATAAATTAATATCAGTCACATTGGTGATACTGAAATCACTGCACTAGTGTGTGCAGAAGTAGCTAACTGGCGTTTGAAGGGTATAATTTTGATTTAACAATTCTGTTTATTAAATATTATTAGAATAATAAATAATTTATATTTACAAAGAACCGACTTCAACTGGCTTGAAATAAAAACCGTTTAGAAACTGTATGCAATCAATAACTATTTTCTGACACTTTTTTAATCTGATTTAGGGTAGAATTCTATTGACTATTTTAGCGAATTCTTATCACTCCTTCTCTCTCTAATTTGAATTCTTTTAAATTATCAATATATTTTTTTAAAGTTTTTTATTTGTTTTCTTATTTGGCCCACTTTCTATACGGGTAACTCTAATTCACCCTATATTTTGTGTATTGGACACCCAATATAAATTATTATTATCATTTTCTGAATCACCCTGTACAACTATAATTCAACTCTACACGATGTTGCAACCGCCTTGTAGAATTATTAATTCTCTCCACCCTATTGACTGTTTCTATTTTTCTATTGTTTAAATCACACTGTATACCTATAATTTGACTTCGCCCAATATGCCAGTATAAGCAACTATTTACGTTCCACACTATATAACATTTTTATAACCACCCTGCATAACTATAATTCCAATCTACCTTATATTTCAATCATCCTGTATATGCAACTGCTTCTAACCCTCCGCCCTATAAATCGAATATCCTTACTTCATGTGCTTAATTAACCATTTATTTGAAGGTTTTTTTATCTGTATAACTATAGTTAGTTAATTCTATTTCAACCATCCTTTATATGGAACTGCTTATGTACCACCCAATATCCCATTTATTTGTAAGATTTTTTGAACCCACCTGTCTAACTGTAATTTTACTTTGCCCAATATTTCAACTGCGCACATTGCTTGCTGATTGAATTTCCATACACGCACACAGCTACCACCGTATACCATATAGAAAACATCGCTCACCTAAAAAAATTCTTTTCGATACACTAATGGAATTTTTTGTGCCATTTCACTCGACTGCAATGAAAACCGTTACACACAATCTGTATGATAGACTTTCATGTCATATCTTGAAATTTAAGCTAGATATTTATGATGAAAATTTGACATTTACATTGAAGTTTATAGTGTTTTTGCAAATATTTTTACGATTTTCGGAAAAACGGTATGTTTTACGTTATAGATAATTATACGAAATCAAGCTGGAACATCGCTTTGTAGAATACAATTCAAAATATTTAAATTGGTTCAGCTGATTTAGAGAAAACAGTGTAGATTTATTGAAATTCACTGAAATGTAGTCGCTTAATTATTTTTTTTTTAGATTTTCTGGAAAATCGTAAATCTCACGTTATAGAAAATTATATGGCACCTTTCTGTAATATTTCTTAATTCATCAAATTTTACCCAAGCCGTTTTTGAATAACCACTAAGCAAGCATACATAAAAAAAACGTGGTGACGAATTGGTAACCTCCTCCTTTTTGGAAGTCGGTTAAAAATAAATTGAGCATCACTATTTTGGTATTTAATATGATGAACTAAAAATATTTGACTTGTGTGAGATTTTGATATTAGATATTTTGGTTTTTCTTATGTATTATTAATAATATTTTTGAGGTGATTGACATTTTTGACAACTTTGAAATTTTTGCCATTAATAACATTTTTGAGATTTTTACTTTTTTCACATTTACGATGACGTTGACATTTTTGACCTTTTGTGCATTTAAGATTTTTGAGATTTTTGTCATTTTAGGTTTCCGACAGAATAATTTTAAGGATTTTGTCAACTTTTATATTTTTGTGATGTTTGAAAATTGATATTGTTAACATTTCGTGGTTTATATAACATTTGTCATTTCTTTGGAATTTCATTTCGTGAGTCTGTCATATATTTTTTTTATATTTCCAACGTTTTCTCTTTTTTGATTCACCTGTGATTAATCAGATATTGAATACTTTTCAGTCCCCATTCCTTTCATATATACACACTTGCATCGGTGTCTGTTCCTTAAACATTACTGAACCCATCCCTCTATTCAATTATAGAATTACACGTCAATTCTCTATTAATTTATAGAATTAAGATTGTTACGAAATTTACCTAAGCCGTCCCTGGTTTCATTCCAATACGATATTGATCGCTGGGAGGACAAAAAAATAATCTCGAAATAGCTCGACAACTAGAGAATTGATTGATTTTCAGGCCTGTAACACATTTTGTTTCCAAGATATTAAATTGAGCTAAAAACAATAGACACCACTGCCCCCATTTAATATTTCAATTTTCTCAAAATGGCGATTCACGTACTACTTCACGTATAGCTCAGGTCATTTACGAAAATACTTGACAAAATTAAAAGTAGAACAAAACAGACATCAACTTGTTCTAACGATTAAACATGACTAGTTGACATAAAATTCAACATTTTTTATCAATGCATTTTTGTTTTTTTTACAAAAAACCTCAAAAAATCGGTAACAATTTAGATTTTTACTTTTACAGAAAATCCAACTATGAAACCGTGTTTGATACTATGGGCAATGTTAAAGAGAAATGAAAAGCCTACAAAATGAACCACCATAAGCTCAACTTCGTTAACTGGTTTCTAAGATAATGGAATCTTTATCCAAAATTCCAACAAATATATAATCCCTTATATATTTTTTTATTTTATAGCTAAAACATTCTTATTAACTAAAGCGATAGATCTTCTCATACCCAATTCATGTTCTAAAAATAAATACTGTAGCCCCGGTAGTTTCTGCAAAATTTCAGTCAATCCTATGGAAGACATATTTTTTTAAGAGGCCATATTACCTCACCGGATGACCCTATGATTATGAAGAAACCACCGATGCAAAGTAGAAGAGTTGATCTCGAGACCTCTCATCTCATATAATTACATATACATACTGACAATATTTGGCCATTCTTTATAATTTTTCTGGACGAGTCCATTCGAATAATTGCTAAGGGGTGGTACCTGTGAAACTACATCCTTATAATAAATAATCTTGATGCAATTTGTTTATTTTAAGCAGACACATGGTTATATTTGTTGGATAATATGGATTTATGTAATACATTTAGCAAAATAGAATACCTAAACTCCATTTAGCCACAAATGATAATGACGGAGCAATCACAATATGCAAAATGCAAAGGCTGTTGTAAGCGATTTTTCCATTTGTATATGTTTCAATAAATGATCAAAACAATATATCTAAGGTAATTTGGCTTGTCATTAATTAGTATTTATTAATAAAACTTTCTTAACAGGAATCTGAATTGAACAACATAAAAATTGCGTTGTTAACTAATGGAGGAATACCATTTTTTTCCTATTATTAACGATTATTAATTTGTATCAGCGTTTCATTTCTATATAATAATAAAATATAAAATGTACTGTAAGTGTAAACAAAGGAACCTACTATTATTTATTTCTGTTTTAAAAAATCAGTGAATAGAGAAGGCAAATTTCCGTTTTTTATTTAAATTTAAGTTTAAGTAGGTATGTCTTTTGCATATTAGAAATTATTGATCCATCATTATCAGCAGTGTCTATCTAAATGGAATTTAGGTAGTCCATTTTGCTATATTTAAGCAAGAGTTGGGTGACAAATACAAAGTGGAAGAACCAAAGTACAGAAACCCTCAAGTTATCATAACTGGGTAGAAGCGAAAGAAATAGATGACACAAACGAAGAAATAGTAAAAAAAATGGTGAAACAAAACTCGTTACAAGATATTGATAGTATAGCAGAGGAAAATTTAAGGGTAATTAGAAAATATATAAATAAAAATAGAAGAAATTGTGGTAGTGTAGTGGTGGAACTTAAGAACATGGAAGTTTATGATTATATAATAAAACAAGGAAAGCTAAATTTTGGCTGGAGAATTTGTAAAATATATAAACACTTTAATATAATACAGTGCAGAGGATGTTATCGATTTAATCACTTTGTTTCGGATTGTAAAAATGATGTAACGTGTTCAAAATGCTCAGGAAAACATAAAACCTCTCAATGTATGTCAGATGTATTTAATTGTATAAATTGCTTAAATACCACACAAAAATTAAATATAAGATTAGATACTAAACATAAAGCAATAGATAAAGAATGTCCATGTTATAAGAGAATAATAGAAAGGGTGTCTGAAAAAACTAAATCATGCTCATAGCTAATAGTTAGCAAAAATATAGTATATTTAAACTGTCAAGGATATTTAAATAACACAACAGAACTTGACAAATTAATTAAAGATTGGTCTCCACTAATTGTTTGTCTAATAGAAACACATATTGATAGTTAGTTACTAATAGTGAATTACAAATTGAAGGGTATAATTTCATAAACTGCATCACAGAAAACCGACGTACAGGGGGTGTATTAATATACATTAAAGAGGGACTAAGTTATATTACAAAAATAAACGAATGTATAGAAAAAAATTGTTGGATTGTCTCATTAGAATTAAAAATTAACAAAAATAAATATCTAATAAATACATTATATCATCCTCTAAAAAATAAAGATTCTGATTTTTTAAGTTATTTTGAAGAATTGACTGAAAATTACAATTCATTTAATGGTGATATTTTTTTCATTGGAGACTTTAACCTTGCCCAGAGTAACGATTCATTTTATTCGAATAAATTAAAAAGTATTATTTATCAATCCGGACTGAAACAAATTATTAAAGAACCTACAAGAATAACGCAACATAGCCGAACAATAATTGACCTGGTAATTACAAATAACCCTAATTTAAAATATAAAGTACATTTGAGTCCAAAAATTAGTGATCATCTCTCATTATTTCTGTCAATTTTCAAAATGTTGCTCCTAGCGGTAGCACAAAAACAATTATTAAAAAACGATGTATGGCAAATTATATTAGTTCAGAATATGAAAGATTGGCAAAATAATGCAACTGATGTAAATTTGATGGCCAATACGTTAACAGATAACATTAAATCGGCACTAAGTACTATATGTCCTATTAAAACATTCATATCAAAAAAAGTCATTTGGATAACAACTGGATAAATACTAACATTTTGAATAAAATAACGGAACGAAACTCATATAAAAGAACTGTCTTCACTAACCTTACCGAGGATTGGAACAATTTCAGATCTGAAAGAAATGAAGTAACATCCATAAAAAAAAGAAAAGAAAAAACATATATAAAACATTATCAAATATAACAATAAAACAGAAATTTGGAAGAAAATTCAAAAAGTTTTACCAAACAATAAAAGTAAAATTAGTGAGTACATTATTTTTGAAAACAATAAAGTCTACGGATAAATTTAATACGTATTTTATTGATAGTGTTAATAACATAGTGTCGAATATTCCTAAGTTTAAAAATATTAAGTTTTATCTAGATAATATCATTGTTGAAGAGACATTTCAAGAATTTAATGAGATTTCTTTTTCTGAATTAGTGGAATGTCTTCGATGGCACATTCCATAGAGAATATTCAAAAAAATGTATGAATTAGATGTTGCGGTTTTAGTTCAATGCTGGTTCAATGCAAGTATATAATTGACGAAGGACCTTTAGCGGAACATTCAATAAACACGTGCCGTCACATAAACGAATCACCAAATAAAAGTTATCACTAACCTTTAAGTCGAAGCTCTGGTGTTTTCTTGGTTCTTCTTTCTTCAGAGGCTAGCCCTGTAAACAGGAACAGTTTCTTAGAGCTTCGTCTGGACAACACGTTACACAAAAAATAGCGACGTAATGTTCATTGATTGAGCATACAAAAAAATGCGGGTTTAACAACAAATGATGCGCTTTTGTAAACACAAAAGAAACAAAATGAAAGCGGTTTAGCGGTCGTTACGAACGAAGCTACTAACTCGCGAAATCGTAACGCAAACAACAACAATAAGCGTCGTCTCTTCAGACGGAATCAAAATGTCCGAACAGTTCGGAGCACAATACACGAACCTCCCAAGAGTCTAAACAGCTAGGGAAGCGAACCACGAATGTCAATATAGTCTATATTTTACACGCAAAAAAACACTTAAAATTAGCATTAGCGCGACGGAATGTTTTAGAAAAGGTGCAGAAGTTTAAAAATCAATGAAGTAATTCAATCAAATTGAAACAATATATCATCCTCTAAAAAATAAAGATTCTGATTTTTTAAGTTATTTTGAAGAATGACTGAAAATTACAATTCATTTAATGGTGATATTTTTTCATTGGAGACTTTAACCTTGCCCAGAGTAACGATTCATTTTATTCGAATAAATTAAAAAGTATTATTTATCAATCCGGACTGAAACAAATTATTAAAGAACCTACAAGAATAACGCAACATAGCCGAACAATAACTGACCTGGTAATTACAAATAACCTAATTTAAAATATAAAGTACATTTGAGTCCAAAAATTAGTGATCATCTCTCATTATTTCTGTCAATTTTCAAAATGTTGCTCCTAGCGGTAGCACAAAACAATTATTAAAAAAAGATGTATGGCAAATTATATTAGTTCAGAATATGAAAATTCACTTCTAAATAAAGATTGGCAAAATAATGCAACTGATGTAAATTTGATGGCCAATACCTTAACAGATAACATTAAATCGGCACTAAGTACTATATGTCCTATTAAACCATTCATATCAAAAAAAGTCATTTGGATAACAACTGGATAAATACTACATTTTGAATAAAATAACGGAACGAAACTCATTATATAAAAGAACTGTCTTCACTAACCTAGCGCGACGGAATGTTTTAGAAAAGGTGCAGAAGTTTAAAAATCAATGAAGTAATTCAATCAAATTGAAAACAATACACTAAACAAATTGCGGGAACGCACCAGAATTAAAAAAAATTGTTAATGGTCTTCCCCGTAAAGCTGGAATAGATGGAATATCTACTGAAATCATAAAAGATACTTTTGCTGTAATTGGTAATAGGTTCTATGATGTCATCAAATGTTCTTTTAGATTATGGTATACTTCCAGATGAATGGAAAACTTCAGAAATTGTACCAATACAAAAAGTTTTTAATACTGTTAATTGTGAAGAATATAGAGCTATAAATATTGTACCAATATATGAAAAAATCTTAGAAATAATCGTTAAAAAGCAACTTTCGAATTACTGTGAGAAAAATAATATCATTATTACCAGCCAATCTGGGTTTAGACAAAATCATTCATGTGAGTCAGTTATAGTAAACATATGTGATACATGGTTAAGACACTTAGATGAAAACAAAATTGTAATAGCAGTATTTTTGGATTTTAAACGAGCATTTGAAACTATTAACAGAAATATTTTAGTAAAAAAATTGGAAAAAATAGGTTTAAGTGGTAACGTCCTTACATGGATTAAATCGTACCTAAAAAATAGACAGCAGAGAGTAAAATATGGCAGCAGTGTTTCTCAAATTAATGAAGTAAAACATGGTGTACCCCAAGGTACAGTCTTGGGTCCATTACTATTTATATTGTATATCAATGATATTGTTAAATATGTACAACATGTTCAAATTGAAATATTTGCAGATGAAACAATGTTATATTTAACTGGTTCCGATCCTAACCAAATGTTCAAATCCATAAATAAATGATAATGATTTGGGTGTGAACATTAAAAAATGCAAATACATGATAGTAGGTTCTAAGCATAATTTGAATAAAATTGATACAAAATAATTTATCCATTAACTTGAATAACACTAAGTTAGAAAAAGTAAACCGAATGAAATATTTAGGAGTAATTATAGACGAAAACTTGAATTTCATAGAACATGCGAACTATATTGCAAACAAAATGTCAAAAAATGTATCTTGTTAACCGTATTGGTAATTATTTAGACATTAATTGTAAGGTTCTGTTATACAAGAGCCTCATTTCACCCCACATTGAATTTTGTGCAAGTATTATATGTAACCTAAATCAAAATAACGTACAAATGTTACAAAAAATTCAATATTTTAAAATGTAGCAAATATACCCCTATTAGGTTAATGTTAAACGTTTTAAATTTTATGAATGTAAAACAAAGAATTATATTTAAAAATTTAGATTTTATTTACAAAATTAAATGCAAAATGGTACCACAATATTTATACAACAACTTAATTCATGTCGGCGATATACACCAATATAATACTAGAAAAATAAGAGACTTTTATGTAGCAAATAGTAATAATAATAAACTGACTAAATCAACACTGTATGTAGGTCTGATCCTTTATAATTCTTTACCTGATAGTAAAGGCCAAATTCTTCTTGGATAGGATGTTTCAGATAATCCATTGACTCTGGAGAAGTAGAATACAAGCTGGTCTTTAAATGTCCCCAAAGAAAAAATCCAGAGGTGTCATACCTGGCGAACTTGCTGGACACTCGATGGCACCTCGTTTTCTAATCCATCTATCAGGAAATCAATATGATCACCAATGATTCCTGCCCGCACATTTAGCTTTAGAGGTTGCTGAGTGTGAGTCTCTCTAAATAACAATGTATGTTACTACACTATTGGCAGTTATGACGATTTACTTCACCCTTTAAATAAATTGATGCTTTATCAGAGAAGCAAGTATTGTATCTAAAATTGGGATTGTTGTTTATGTGACCGGACAGTTTTTCATAGAATTATATTCATCTGTCAAAGTAGTCTTTATTTTATTCTTGGACCGAACTGATTTTGTAGGGATGGAACTTATTACGATTCACAATTCTGTTAACACTACTTCGCGGAACACCTGAACACGCAATTTGTCTTAAAGATTTTTTCGGTTCCATTACAACATGTCCTAATATTGCTACTTTAACGTCATCGATTCTTCTTGGCTCGCGTTTCTTGTTAACAAGGGATTCTGTTTCATTGAATATGCTCCATAGTTCAATAATACGAGTCTTTCTAGGTGCCTCTCATTGACATTACGAGCAGTTTCTCTAGCACAATTATTACTCTGAACATAAAGAACAATAATTTCATTTTTTTGCTAATGTGTAAAGCATTTTGTCGAGTAAGTAAACTAAAGAAGTAGGACTTAACTACACTGAAGCGACTATGGAAAAAAACTAAGGCATTTACTAGCAAGAAAATATATATTTTTCCTTTTTAACGAAAGAACTAATTAAATTTGTTGTTACATGAGAAGTGATACACAGTGCCGCATCTCAAAAATTTCACGTCGAAATAGTACTCTTCGTCAAATAGGCTATACAATGGAGACCATATCGAATATCTGCTATAATAAAATGATTTAAAATCCATTGTCAGTTTCATCTTCATTATCGTACTAGCAAAAAGTCTTTAAAATTATAAGGGAATTATCTATTTTAATTATTATTTGTCAGTAACATCAGAGAGCAGAAAAATATCCAGGAATGACTTTTTAATTCACAAATTCATTTTATATTGATGGAATATCAAAAACGACACACCGATGAATTACTTTAAAACGAGGTGTCACGAATGGTCGGGTTCCATTAAAAAAATTGAGTAACTAGCGCTGGGGTGATGACGGTGCAATTTAATTAAAAGTTAATATGGCACTTTTGTCAATCTTTTGACATGTTTTTACGAGTTTCAAAATGATAAATTTTTTTAGGTGGTTCGTTTTCGTTGGAGTACTCTATATGTAAGTCTTCTGGCAAAATATTGCTGAAATACATTGGAAAGTAATTAGCTCTAAACAAGAACATTTTTTAACTTGAAGTTTATTTTCAGGTTGTCTACTAGTGACTGGAAGCGTAACTTAGGTATAGAGCTCGTAAAGGGGGAATGGGCTGTTCTCCAAGCGCTTTGTTGGATCACATCCATAGAGATAGTACCGCCAGCCAAGAAAAAGTAGTCACTTGCAAGAAATCACCAAGCATCGCTACTCCTTCTTCTGCACATAATTCTATAAGAGGTAAGAACATATATATATATATATATATATATATATATATATATATATATTAGGTGGTTTCTGGGAATTCATCCGCGTAGTTGATAACTGATCCCTGCCGGGATCGATGCTAAAATGACGACGTTTCGGCAGAGTCACATCTGCCCTCTTCAGGTCGGTTCGCATAATTCTCGTAGCCTTCTGCTTTCGCTTCTAGTTACTCGAATACTAAGATTTTCTGAAGCGAGCGCACTATTATATAGTCGGGGCTCGGCGCCTATCGGTTGACACCGTGAACGGCTGCGTGTGATTGGCCCTTGGCGCTCAGTGGGCACGGCTCCATCCTGCTGATTTGTTATTTCCGGTTGAGCTGTTATTGGACGGGTCCGGGCCGGTACGGTGTTTAATAGGATTTTCCAACAATTCGACAAGTTCTGAATTTCTTTGCGTGCGTTTAGACTGTGAGGTCTCTTCGCTATTTCAATTGCCTCTCTTAAGAGTCTTGATTTCGGGTGTTCCATATTTGCCAGTACTCTGGTGTTCTCAAAGTCTATTCGGTGTGACATCGTGGTGGGGTGTTCCGCAATGGATGTTGTTTTTTCCTGCTTTCTTACAGCATTCTGGTGTTCATCACGTCTAACTTGAATTCTTCTATTAGTTTGCCCCACATAGGTTTTATGACAGTCTGCACATGGAATCTCGTACACTCCCTGTTGTTCTAAAGGGATCCTCGTCTTCGGAGTCCTCAACACCGTGCTTATTTTTCTGTCTCTATTGAAAATAGTATCGATATTGTGTCTCCGTAGAATTCTTGCAATACTGTCCGTGGTCCCCTTGACATACGGTAAATAAGCCTTGGTTATTGGTGTCTCATGCTCCTCATCTGTTTGTCTCGGTTTTGACTTTAGGGCTCTTTGTATATTTCGGTCTGTATATCCGTTTGTCTCAGAGCTCTTTTTAAACTGTCCATTTCCTGTTTGATGTTATCCTGGTCAGCTAGCCTTTGTAATCTGTTTACTAAAGTCTTGACGACGGCTTGTAGTTGGGCTGGGTGGTGATGAGAATTAGCATGAAGGTATCTGTTGGTGTGAGTTGCTTTCCTATATACTGCATGGTCAAGTGTTCCATCTTGCTTCCTATTTATGAGAACATCAAGGAATGGCAGTTGATTGTTGGCTTCAACCTCTATGGTAAATTTTATTTTGTGATGGATGTCATTAAGGTGATCTAAAAAAGTATTGAGGTGTTCCCTCCCATGAGGCCAAATCACAAATGTATCATCTACATATCGCAACCACAAACTGGGTTTAAGAGTTGTTGTTCTTAGTGCCAAGTCCTCAAAGTTCTCCATAAAAAGGTTCGCTATAACTGGTGAGAGTGGCGATCCCATTGGAGCTCCTTCCACTTGTTTGTATCTCACCAGTTATAGCGAACCTTTTTATGGAGAACTTTGAGGAGTTGGCACTAAGAACAACAACTCTTAAACCCAGTTTGTGGTTGCGATATGTAGATGATACATTTGTGATTTGGCCTCATGGGAGGGAACACCTCAATACTTTTTTAGATCACCTTAATGACATCCATCACAAAATAAAATTTACCATGGAGGTTGAAGCCAACAATCAACTGCCATTCCTTGATGTTCTCATAAATAGGAAGCAAGATGGAACCCTTGGCCATGCAGTATACGGGAAAGCAACTCACACCAACAGATACCTTCATGCTAATACTCATCACCACCCAGCCCAACTACAAGCCGTCGTCAAGACATTAGTAACCAGATCACAAAGGCTAGCTGACCAGGATAACATCAAACAGGAAATGGACAGTTTAAAAACAGCTCTGAGAGAAAACGGATTTACAGACCGAAATATACAAAGAGCCCTAAAGTCAAAACCGAGACAAACAGACGAGGAGCATGAGACACCAATAACCAAGGCTTATTTACCGTATGTCAAGCGGACCACGGACAGTATTGCAAGAATTCTACGGAGACTCAATATCGATACTATTTTCAATACAGACAGAAAAATAAGCACGGTGTTGAGGACTTCGAAGACAAGGATCCCATTAGAACAACAGGGAGTGTACGAGATTCCATGTGTAGACTGTCATAAAACCTATGTGGGGCAAACTAATAGAAGAATTCAAGCTAAACGTGATGAACACCAGAATGCTGTAAGAAAGCAGGAAAAAACAACATCCATTGCGGAACACGCCACCACGATGTCACACCGAATAGACTTTGAGAACACCAGAGTACTGGCAAATATAGAACACTCGAAATCAAGACTCGTAAGAGAGGCAATTGAAATAGCGAAGAGACCTCACAGTCTAAACGCACGCAATGAAATTCAGAACTTGTCGAATTGTTGGAAAGTCCTATTAAACACTGTACCGGCCCGGACCCGTCCAATAACAACTCAACCGGAAATAACAAATCAGCAGGATGGAGCCGTGCCCACTGAGCGCCAAGGGCCAATCACAAGCAGCCGTTCACGGTGTCAACCGATAGACGCCGAGCCGCGACTATATAACAGCGCGCTCGCTTCAGAAAATCTTAGTATTCGAGTAACTAGAAGCGAAAGCAGAAGGCTACGAGAATTATGGGAACCGACTTGAAGAGGGCAGATGTGACTCTGCCGAAACGTCGTCATTTTACCATCGATCAGTTATCAACTACGCGGATGAATTTCCGGAAACCACCTAAAACATTTAGTGCCCGCGAGAACTTAAAAACAAATGTATATATATATATATATATATATATATATATATATATATATATATATATATATATATATATTTGACTTCTAATACATATAAGTCAATTTTTTGTTATCCCAGCGATCGATGTCGTATTGGAATGAAACCAGGGCCGGCTTAGGCAAATTCCGTTACAATAGAATTGTTTCATGCCAACCATGAAAATTTTATTAAAATTTTAATACAGGTTTAAAGTAATACGTCAGGTGGACATATGAACACAAAACACGAAAAAGTAAAAATTGCGATTTTAAATACTGCCCCCCCTTTAATTCTGATCGTCCCGGTCAGAGAAACATCCTCTCCATTGTAGGGAGCGAGTCGATCTAAATGGACCACTTTCAACTTAGCCCTGGGGTTTCCACGGATCCGGTAGACGACGTCATTAAGCCTCTTGACCACCTCGTATGGACCATCCCAGGCGGGTGTAAGCTTTGGAGATTTACTCTTGCTCGTTGGGGATTGTAGAGCCAGAATTTGTGCCTTGGAACCCGAGTGAATTGGCCTTGAGGTCGTATCGCTTCTTCATCCGGTCACTGGTGGTCAACATCTGCGTTCGGGCTAATTCGTGTATTGTCAGCATGTTATGTCGGAGCTGGTCGCCATAATCGTTGACGTCTTGAGAAGGTTCTTCAGGGGAGCCAAAAGCCAAATGGCAGGATAATCGCAGCTCTTTTCCGAATAGGACCCTGGCTGGAGTCAGGCCTGTACTATTATGTACGGCTGAGCGATATGCCAACAGAAATTTGGAATATGCGCATCCCAATCACGCTGGTTATTACGGACGACCTTGGATAGATGTTGTTCCAAGGTCCTGTTGAGACTTCCCACCGTTCGGTCTGACTGTGGGTGCAATGGTGTTGTTCTCGTTTTCCTGATCCTCAATATCGTGCAGACCTTCTGGAATACATTCGATTCGAAGTTACGTCCCTGGTTTGAATGTAGTTCCATCGGGACGCCAAACCTGGTGAATAGCTGTTTTACTAGAACCGTCGCTATCGTGGTTGCCTCTTGGTTGGGTATCGCATATGTCTCAGGCCATTTGCTGAAGTAATCCATTGCGACCAGTATTTGTTCCCCCTATGGCAGTTCTCTCAAAGGGGACGCCCACATTGTACTGCTGCATTCTGCCCTTGGTCCGCGTCTTCGGGCCCTTACTAGCTGCACAGGTGTCACATTTCCGGCACCAAGCTCTAACGTCTTCGAAGTAATTTACCCAGTAGTACTGCTGGCGAACTTTATCTAGAGTTTTGTTCATGCCCAGATGGCCCCCGGTAATCCCATCATGTACTTCGGTCAGGATGGCTGGTACCTTTTTCTTAGGAACTACCAGTTGGGAGTTGGTTTTTCGGCCATCAGTGCTTTCCCAAACTCGCTTGAGCATTCCATTCTATACGCTTAGAGAAATCTATAAGGCCCATAACGATTTCTGCACGCCCGACTATCTAGCTACCTCGTCCCATTGTGGTCTGGTGCCCCTCTCGTTTTGAGTGACAAGATTGGTTCGATGTCTGAATCAGCCATTTGGTCCTGGATGCGCTGTTCCGTTGTCCAGTCTTCATTGGTCTGCACTCGGATCTGTCTGATGCAGATACCCTCTCGCTGTTCCGTCTTCAGACAATGTCCGCATTCTGCTCTACAGGCTGTTTGGGATAGGGCATCGGCATTATTGTGCAAACGGCCGGCACGGTGTTCCACCTTGATATCGTATTGCTGTAATGTCTCCATCCACCTGGCCAGTTGTCCTTCCGGTGTCTTCATGCCCAGCAGCCATTTCAGAGCGACATGTTCTGTTCAGATTAAAAATGCCGATCATAGAGGTATTTGTGGAAATGGTCTACAGCCCTTATTATTGCAAGAAGTTCTTTTCTGGTGACGCAATAATTTCTTTCCGGTTTCGAAAATCCACGGCTGTAGTACTGGATCACCCTCTCTTCACCACCTTGCACCTGGGATAGGACGGCCCCCAAACCTGTGTTGCTGGCGTCGGTGTCTAAAATGAACTTGCCGGACTGTGTAGGAAAGGCTAGGATTGGGCTGGAACATAGTGCTGTCTTCAGTCGCCTGAATGATATTTCGCAATCCTGATTCCAACGGAAGGTTTCTTTCTCGGGTTGAGTCTCAGGTTGGCGTTATTAATTCTGGAGAATACTTCATCCAGGTTCTTCAGATGGTCTTCGAATGTCAATGCCAATATCCACTCTTTAGGCCTAGTGTTGAGAACCAACGGGAGCCTACTAGTGTGATCAGAGTGTCATCTATTCGGGATAGTGGATGTCTTTCTTGATGACGTCATTCAGCTTTCTGTAATCCACGTAAAATCGGGTGGTTCCATACTTCTTTTTAACTAGCACGATGGGAGCGGGCCATGGGCTGATCGATGGCTCAATAACTCGATTTTGTAACATGGATTCGATGTTTTCCTCGACTGCCTGTTGTTGCCCCAATGGTAGTCGCCTAGGTGGTATTCAATCGGGGCTGGATGATGTTGGTGTGACCGGTGGTTCCATCTTCACTGTTAAAAATTTGCCAATGCTTTGTGACAAATTGCTTGGCTTTCTTCTGTTCCTCTGGTGTCAGGTGAGCCCTATCTCCTTCACCGATGTCTGGTACCCTTCTTCGCAATTGATGAAGGTCTCGACTGGCTCGAAACAAGCTATCTCTTGACCACTGGCAATTATGATCTCGTTGTTGGACAAATTCAGGACTCTATTTGGTATATATCGTCCGGTTTTAACTATAGCCCGACCAACTAAGTAGTAATGAGCTTTTTGCTTTGGAGGAGTTCTAAGGCCGGACCTCTTAAGGAAATTACAAGAGAGGTAGATTTTTCTTGGTTATCCCATCCATTAGTTGTAGCCACTGCTTCAAATTGCCGTTTATACATGGCCCAAGATGAACTGCCATCAAATGTGGGTGGTTTCCTAACGGAACCTTTGATACTAATGGTGTTCTGGTATTTTCCTTGCTGTAAGTACTGTTGCATTTTTTTGATTTCTGTTTCTACCTTGTTTTGGATGGCACTGATTTTATCTTGTACTTCAATTACTTCATTTTGTACCGTGTTTTTAATAGAACTGATTTCAAATTTCACCTTACTCTGGATGGAATCGATGTCATCTACTTTGATTTCAAGAGTCGCTACATTACTTTTTAGGATCTTTCTGTCGTCGTTTATTTCTTTTATGTCTGATTGAACTATTTGCATCCTTGCATTAACTGTTTCATTAACTTGCGATTCAATTTGCATTAATTGTTCAAATTACAGTTGTCTTTTTTCTTCTATTATTTTAGAATCGTTTTTTTTTCTGGATAATTCAACTTGTTCTTGTTTCTCTTCAAATACTTTAAAATCATTTTGTCGGTTTTCTTCTAGTCTTAAGTTCATTTCGTCTTTGTTCATCTAATAATTTAAATTCATTTTGTCTTTTTAATTCAAATTTCGGGAATAATCCCTCAATTAAATTTTGTTGTTCACTTTTCATCGTAGCTACAAAATTTTCTAATTCTATTTTACGTTTTCTATCCAAAGGTTTTACTAACCTTTGTTGAACTTCTTCTTGATGTTGTTTCTCCTTCTTGTCACGTTTTTACAGGATCTGGGATATTTTTTCGTCTAGTCCATCCGTAACTTGCTTGACTAATTTTTTGGTAGTTTCGTCCGTTTTTTCCAGGCTTTTGGTTTCCATAAATCAAATTACGATTTTAACTTCACTTAATCCTGCACTTCTGATCACCAAATTTGTTATATACTCCCTGGGTTAATTAAAATTTAAAAACTAATATTTACTCTCACTTTTTAGAAACTTTGATTTACATGAAATATTCAGAACAGCTGATTCGAATCTCTAAATAATAATACGAAATACACTCTTCGCAAAAACTAAATGCTGCGATGATGGGCCGCTACTTTTAAAATCAGCATCGAATCCTCTCATACAATCCAGTATCAATTCTACAGTTGCCGACCTATTTCGAGATTAATTTTTTGTCATCCCAGCGATCGACGTCGTATTGGAATGAAACCAGGGCCGGCTTAGGTAAATTTCGTAGCTATATGTTGAAGTACAATAGACTGGAAAAGAATAAGTTGAAGGAGGAACAAAACCTGAAGAACAAATAGATTTGATAATATTATGAATCTAGATCTGAAAATGGAAGAAATGTAGGGGAATAATAAAAGATAGGAGAAAAACATACTAATTTAACAAAAGAACTGGAACAAAATAATAACAAATTAACCAAAAAGATGGAAGAGAACACAGAAAAACAGGAACAAAATCAGATCAAAATAATCAAGGAATTGGAGCAAAATTTAAAGCAATAGATGAAAAACAGTATACAAAATTTACAAAATGAAATCAAACAAGTTGTAGTAAGGCTCATCAGCAAAACAGACGATATGGGGGACAGATTGAAACAAGAAATTAATATTGAGAAAGCAGAAAGGATATCGCAAATCGAAAATGTACAAAATAACTTGAACAATAGATGCAAAAATGTAGTAGAAAGAATACAGTCAAATGAGCAACATGTTAAAGAAATAGATTATAAATGGAGAGAAGCCATTCATAATTATGGGGAGGTAATTGAGAACAAACTCTCAGAAAATGAAACACAGTTGCAGCGACAATACGAAGAAAGTATAAGGAAAAAAGTCTAGAAATTTAGCCAATATAGGGAGAACAAGTGTAGCATTGGACATCGGAATAAAGTACGTTGGGAAGAACTCTACTTTACACCGTTCGCTGCAACTGAAGAACGTCACGATGCTGTGGACACAGAAAATACTTCAAGAGGTAAGAAATGAGGACATAGCACTGATTAAAAGAGCAGGAATTAGGTTTCACTCGGTAAGATTACCATACTATAAATATAAAAGAAGGTTTTAGAAAAATACTTGTTGGGACCGGATACAATCTCTGTTTCAATAGAAGATATAGTTTTGGTATAAACTCGAAAACAACTTTAATTGAAATTAATAATATCAATATCTAAAATCCAAATATAGAGATGGAATTTCAAATAAAGACTCAGTAACATGACACAAAGAAGTTATGTCAACGACAACTAGTCCCAAAACATCTCTTAAACAATTTAAAATACCTCGGTCTGGACGAACACCTTTACAAACAAACAAAAAGGTGTTAGGAACAGAAGAAAATATAACTGCAGCCAACCAAAGATAATAATCCCACAAAACAAGCATATAGTATATCCAAGTGAATAAACACACTATGTAATTAGAGGGAATGCCATACATTGTATGGTCAAGTAATAGACAATTGAAATACTCCATCAAGAGTTCTGTCGTGAGTACCCAGAGCTTCAAGTTACTGAACAGAGAGTCGCCTAATTTCGCCTGAACAACTGGAAAGAATATAGAGCCAAGTGGAGCGCGAAGACAGAACAGCCAATCCACGCTGACCTGCTTGAGAAGATCCAAGCAGAAATGGAAGGAGCTCTTATAGAGTATAGTGGAACAGATCTACTGACTAGACCAGCTCTTCCCAAACTAAGATCTTCTAAGAAACTGGGTATCGTCTTGCAGGCTATGAACAAATTTATCTTGCCAAACTATGTTTTAGGTGCTAATACGTTAGAGTCGCTAAACACAATCCTCTACTGTGCTGCAACTTCCATCTGCAAAACAATTGGGGTCGTAGTAAGACCAAAGCAAGACCCTTCCCAATTTAGGGAAACACCTCGAATACCACCTTGGCAAAGAAGACTTGAAGGGAAAATTAATTCTCTTCGGAAAGATGTTGGAAGACTGACCGAGTACTAACGAGGGGTCAGGAACAACAGAATAGAAAAGCTTGTCAAGACTATCATGGATAATAACCGAATACATTCCCAGTGGGATGGAGAAAACATCACATCTCAGCAGTGTCTGGACAGTCTACGATAAAAGCTCTCCGTCTACACAAGTTGATTGAGAAGGTACAAAACCAGTAACCAACGTGAACTAGACAACACACTTTTCCGACAATCAGAGAAAGGGTTTTATGAAAAACTTAACAACATTAATGATAATGAAGCCCCTAGTTACCCCAGGAAAACAGACATCGAGGAATTCTGGAGAACACAGCTTTCCTCAACAATCTCCTATAACTCCAGAGCCCGCTGGATTAATGAGGAGGATGCTGCATTTCAGAACTGTGATGCCATGCAACACCAACCATTTACAACGGAAGACACATCCGACATAATGAAGCACCTGCATAACTGGAAAGCACCAGGACCACAAAATTTCCGGATAAAGAAACTGTACGCAACCCACGAAACACTAACAGCCCTTATAAATGACGTAATTACCCACCCACACAAGATGCCTAGTTTCCTTACGCATGGTGCTACATACCTCTTACCAAAGGACAACCACATGATCCAGCAAAGTACCGACCAATCACTTGTTTTCCAACCTTACACAAACTCATAACATCGTGCATTAATCATAGCATTTTCAAACATTGTGAGCTGAACAACATAATTACTCAACAACAACAAATGGGATGCGCGAAAAGTTCGATGGTCTGCAAAGAACAACTGATAATTGATTCCGTTGTCTGCAATAAAGCTCACGCCAAACGACGAAATCTCTACATGGCATATGTGGACTACAAAAAGGCCTTTAATTCAGTTCCACATGATTGGCTCATTAAGGTACTGAAACTCTATAAAGTGAATAATTGTATTATTAACTTTTTAGAACATGCCATGGCCACCTGGAAAGAAGCCAACTGTTCGATACAAACCGACCCCATTCCAATCAGAAGGGGTAATTCCAGGAGACTCTCTTAGCCCGCTGTGGTTCTGCCTTGCCATGAACCCTCTCTCAAACAAACTGAACTCGACTAATTTTAGGTTAAATCTTAAACACAACAACGTACAAGCATTAAAGATAAACCATTTGTTATACATGGACAACTTAAACTTGATGACAACTACGAAACAACAGCTACATGATATACTTCAAATAGTAGAAAGATTCTCCAGTGACATCCATATGAAATTTGGCCTAGACAAATGCCGAATTATTAATATAGTTAAAGGCAATATACAGCAGGGGCACTTCGAAATGGGAGGTGGCACCTAAATTGAATGTATGGGGGAAGGTCATACTAGCTGCCACGACTCCAACCACTACCTGATAACCTGGCAAGGGCTCCCTTTTGATATCTAGGATATCTGGGGTTAGTGAAATTTCCCCTAAAGGCACGTTATGCGTGCCTTAGAGGGAGTGTGCGGTCATACACTGTATGGTCGAGTCGGAGTTATAGACAAGATGCAAGATATGAAAATGGAAGAAGAAATTCAAATAGCCAAAGAAGTCAAGGACAAGAAAGAAACCAAGAAAATTGGAATGAAAGGAGAAGACCAAATAATGAACAAAATGTAAGGGTAAATAACCTCAGGAGACAAAGAGAATAAGAAGGAAACTAAGAAAGAAAAAACAAAAATGTACATAGTAGTAATAGGAATAGGATTAAGGGAAAACAACCAACAAACAACCTAAGCTGTAGTTATTAACACCCAAGAGAATTTATAGAATTAGACGAACAAATTAACAATAACCATGAACCACTCATGAAAATGAACTTATTTCATGAGTCAGATTCAGGGAATGGACCCGCACCATCAATTACTACTCTTTCAAATGGACTGCTACCGTTTTATTGCTTCATAGGAGCTTTTTCTTGCTTCTAAGGCCAATTACTTGCTGGACAAACCACCCATTTCCAGCACCAATTTTTGACATCTGCTTGGCAGTTCTCTCAAAACCTCCGGTCGCCTATTTCTGGCTATTACAATCCGTTTTCTGTACTTGTCAGCGTCAGGAGTTTTCAGCACTCGATTCAGAAGGCCGTTTCCCAGGATGAGATAGTTACACTGAGCCCAGTATGACTTTATGGTGGGTGAGTATTAGGAAATCTCCTGCCATATAGGTTTGCAGTCTTCTTCCTTCCACCAGTTAATCTCCTTTAACACTGGACCACCTTGACACTTGTCCTTTGGAATTTTTAAACTGCAAGAGTTACTTCAGTGCTGCGTGATCAGTCCTCTGGCGGAAACGTTTACCATAGAGGTACTTGTAGAATGTTCCACCTCATTTACCAGAGCCAAGAGTTCCCTGCGAGTGACGTAGTAATTCCGTTCTGGTTTGCTCAACATTTTGTTGAAATATCCGAGGACTTTCTCGTGATCCTCTTGAATCTGCGAAAGTACGGCATTGCTTGCGTCGGCATCCAAGATGAAGTTACTATCGGGATCATTTAAAATGGGGGCACTGGGTCTCTATTCAGTGTCTCGAATGATCGCTGACACTCCTCGTCTCACCGGTAACCGAACTTCCCTCTGTGAGCCTAGTTAGTGGCTTGGTGATATTGCCAAATCTTGCTATATACCGACGATTATAAGTGCATAACCCCAGGAACCTTTTTACCCGGTGTATACATGTCCAAAATATGGCTCCTCTTCTTGGAACAGGTGACATTTCTTCGGGCTTTACATCGCCGATATTTCTCCTCCAGGTTCTTTGCGTGGGCCTCAAACGATTTTCCATTAACGATAATGTCGTCAAGATAAACCTGGTATGTTTTCAATGAACGTCATTTTAACACTGTTTCTATAAATCTTTCAAACGTCGCTAAAGCACTATACAATCAAAATAGCATCACTGTGAATTAGTAAAGTCTTGAACCAATGGTAAAATCATCTTTTCTCGGTCTTCCTTAGCTAGTTTCACCTGTGAATAACCACTCTTCAAATCCAGAGTGGAAAACATCTTCGATCCGACCAGCGTATCTTGAGTATCGTTTACTCTTTGGAGAGGATAGCTGCCTTTCTTTGTAGGTTGGTTTAGTTGCCGATAGTTCACCCAAAATCGGGTGAAACCATCTATAACTTTAACCAAGGCCACTGGCCAAGGGCTATTGGATGGTTTAATAACATCTTCTTTCATTTCGCGGACTACCCTGTAGGTTTCTTCTCTTTTATCTAGGGGTAGTCTTCTCGCCCACTGTCGAAGAGGCTGAGCGTCCCCGGTATTAATTTTGTTTCACCAGATCAGTCCGCCCTCCCATTCCCTACGTTGAAAATATCTAATTCTAACAAATCCCTCAATTTTGCTTTCTTAAATTCCTGGAAGAATCTGTTTTTCCAGTTCCTTAGATAGTTTACCTGACGGTATTGCTGTATGTTGTGTGCTTCTGACTACAGAAGAAACTGTTGAACAGTGCCCCAATTACGTACTTATTATCTCTATGGTTGTGAGGTTTTGTCAGAAGGAGTCAGAATAGGACATATATATGTGAACACTAAATATGACGTCATGCCACATCAGGCAAATATAAATCCGCCTTTAATTTTGATTTTCAACGTTTCTGTTTCTGTTTACTAAGCTTTAATATGCAAAAATTAGACGTTCAGTTTGTGCATTTGTGAAGTTTTGTGTGTTTGAATATCTGTCTGGATAATTCTGGAATTTATTTATTGATTAAGTAGGAACATGGATGTATTCAACATAAATAATAATATGAATTAATTAATGAGTTTGAAAATACACAATTTAAGATAGGTACTCAACAGATCTTTTGAAATATTTTGTGATAATTTATTTCGAAATCATAGGTAAATTCTCTTTATTCTTGTGTTCTTTAACTTAACACATAGCAAAATTATTACTTCCAAACATTAGTTAATTTTTAACAACAAAAATGTTTTGAAAATGTTTATTCCTTAAATATTTTATTTACCTAAATAATGTAAATAGTCGACAAAACATTATAATTATTCAATACAAAACCCTGCAGTTCAATTTTTGTGGTCTAGGTCATTTCTTTATTACTAACACACAAGAGTCTGGGCGGAGACACATTGTTAACACGCGACCCCACCTGTTCGAAAACAAAGTTTTCTTTGGAAAAGGTTAAATAACCTCGAGTACCTAAAAAGAGATGCGTAGTGGCGCACTCTAACGTTTGGTTTAGTCAACAGCGTAACCTGGCATTAGCATTAGAACTATGAACCAACAGAACGCTCAGCTGGCAGCAAAGACAATGGTCTCGAAACTTGTGCGTAGGAGTAGTAGCGCAGTAGTAATGTAGGAGAGAAGTGTAAATCATGTCGTCGTGAAGCATCGTTTGTAGATTGCGTATCTAAAACAATGCAAGTGTAGTTTAAATAGTAGTTATTTAGTTTGGGGTTTTCATCTAAGGTCGTAAAGCATTTTGGGAATGTAGACCCTTGAAAGAAACAGTGTTAGTTTATACTTCGAAATAGTATCGTCATATTAGTGTACTGTTGCAAAACATTGTAAGACACAAAAATAGTCTTGTGTGGAGAATCTGTGATTGTTAAAATTGAATAAACTTTGTTATTGTTGAAGCTTGTTATTGAATGCACCCGCAAATACGAAGGTAGTAAAACACTAGTTCCCCTGTGTCTTCATGGTCAGAATAAAGCGTGTTACATCAAATCATATCGTAGTGTTTTTTTATGGCACGACACACACCACAAATACCCATATAGGGTGTTATCGTATGTCTGTCGTCGTGGTGCAATTCTGTAAAAATGACTTTACTTAAATGAAGCTTTGTACTATTCACATTAATTTTGGAAAATGTCTTGTATGTTAATATACCTAATGGAACCAAGGGTATGGGTGTTTGTTCCGTGGTCGGTGAATGCGCAGATCCCTCCGACTATACGTTGATGCGTCAGGAACGAGTAAACGATGGGCAGCTACCGGTGTATTATGCTCATCTGCCAAACAGCACGGAGAGTTCAAGCTGAAACGTTATTTTCAAACGGTACTGAAGGTGATACTTAGTGGATTTCAACGGCATCAACAACAATATGTGAAGATTCCAAGGTAACAGATTTCTTGTAGTTTTCGAAATTTATTAGATGATAGTGTGCTTCTCCATCTTCGTTGAGTGATTTGCGCAGATTGTGGATTTTCAGCTCATGGAATAACTTGGAAAATAAAAACGAGGTGAGAAAAATTCTCAAAACATCGTTCAATGTATTCAGATGATAGTGACCATCAGAATAGTAGAGTCCATGCAAACGGCTTTCCAAATATCGTACTTGTTTCTTGTCGGCTGGTGATAGAGAGTTGACCGGTTTGGGTGGTTTAAACAAGAACACGCCTGTGCGTTTACTTGTTTTGATTACAAGTTCCTTTGGAACGAATCTTCCCTCGATATCGAAACCTTGGATGTCGACAACTGCAATTACCATGGTGACTCGTTGGAAAGCTGAACCGAAACTGATTTGGGAGACAGCAGCAGCAGTAGGGTTAACTAGGAGAGGCTTCTAACAATTTCGCTGAGTGGGAGAAATTCCATTACGCAGTCGTGGATAATTATGCAGAAGGCTCGGGTCTTATCGGGAAATCCCGTCTGGCTTTCAATGTCCAGCCGAACATCTACAGTCGAGAATTTTACGGTGTCCTCGCGTCGGGAGCAATCGATGACGAATAGGGTGCGTGTCTTGAATACCACATAATCCAGAAGAGGGTGTTTGTCGTAACCAAAGTTTGGATAAAAGTCCGTATACCTTTTGTACGTCTCGCCATACTCGCTTTTTGAAAAATCTAGCTCAAATCTCTCCATAGGCCAATATTCGCTATTCAAATTTACGCGAATATTGGAACTGTGAATATTGTCAAATTCCGTTGAATCTTCTTTGATGTTGCTATGGCGGACGGTTTGGAAGGCTAAGATAACGTAACGGGGACTCTCCACGGCGGCATACGTTTTCACTGCCTAAATTTCACGAGTAGCACCCGCTTTGAGAGCCGGCAACTCGTGAAGTTCCCACTTACGAAACGGCATAATGATACTGGAATCCGCTTTGACAGCCTGTAGCAAATCGAGTTTAACGTCATCATTGGGGAAAATGTGTTGGACTTTGAGTTCTATGTTGTTTATTGTTACTTTGCCAATGGTAGCACCATCACTGATTATAAGGCAATCATCATCGCTATAGCTTCGAACCAGACGAATCGTTTGTTTACCGCATATCACCCACTTGTAGTCGTTGAAGATTGAAAATAAATGCCCAGCGGAAAGTACATATATATGAAAGATGTTGTCGGCTGTATTCGTAAATGCTTTATGTGGGAAATTCCAACCGGCTATGAAGAGGTCCTTGCAACTGTTGGGGTCGTAGCATAAGTATCCCCGAATTGTGCTCACGCGACCAGGATCTCTCACTGTTTCAATTTCCTTTCCGCACAACACATAAGTGGCGCTGTCGAAGAAGAAAGCCCCGCATTTGATGATAGAGAAACATCTCCATTGCCTGCTGTCTTCACTAATTGTCCCTGGATTGAGATGCAGGAATGAGCCATAGAAACCCAGTAATCCGTTTGACTGAGGGTGATCTCGACTATATCATTGTTACCGAATGACTTGACGTACGGGTAGTACGTTAGCAGCTCCTCGCGTCGCACACTATCATCAAAACTTGGTTTGCGAAAGATATCGAACATTTGGGGAGTTGACACCATGGTAGCCGAACCTTTGTAGAAACAATTTGTTTGAGAGCGTAAGTGATCTCTTGAGAGGTTTCATGGACACTGATGGCGATCGAGGGGCAGATGACCTCTTATAATACGGTTCTTCTTTATCAAATATAAGTCGACCTCCATTGTTATTGCAGTTATTTCAGCTCGAGTCGTACGATGATTTCCTCGCAACAGAAATTCACAAGTTCACAGTCTTGATTCAAAATGCGCAAAGTTAGGTTATGTATTTTGTTTCTGTTTATCGGCAGATAGATGAGATGCTGTGGGGTTTCGTCGATAGCAAAGCCGGGATCTACGTCGATAGCGAATTCATAGATTCTGTGAGAGGGTGTGCTGTTGTAGAAAGCTCCCGATGTAATATTGCTGTCGAGATGAATGATGCGAACTTTTATAATGTTCACCGGTAAGACGGAAGTGTGAAGCTGATTGGCGGGCAGCAGCTGTTTGGAAAATCCGAGAATGTCACCGATGGTGTCGTTCGGTTGAAAATTCACCATGTATTTGCTGCTAAAGATTTCACACTTGAGTGTGTTGTTGTTGGGCTTCAAACTAAAGATTTTGTCGGTGTCCTTTGACGCATAAATGCCTAGTGCCTTTCTAATATAAGCTTCAATGTCGCTAATCTCGTATGAGCCTTCAGGTAAGTCGATGAATGTTTGCGTGTTTTGCTCGTCAAACATACAGATCTTGTCACCTCTCTCAACATTTGGGATGCCTTTGTATGAGTGGGAACTGAGTAAAGCCTACCCGTAATTGTAGTTGCTATCCAGCTCAATAGGTGGTTGAAAATCAATCGATAGTATGGGACTGCGACTTTTTAGGGTGATAATCACATGACTGCAATATGTTAATGTTGCAGACTATTAATGTAGCAGAGGGCTGAACATACCGAAGGTTAAATTAAAAATAATGTACACATAATATTACTATTTTTTATTATAGAGAAATTTCAAGCATAAATGTCCACAATTTCATTGATTATAGTTTTGATAAGCGTTGTTCTTGTAGAGGATCCTGACTCCGTTGCCAAAGTATTCAGCTAATTCCCGGGGAGGTTTAAAGCCGCCAAAGCTGTAAAAGTAGTGGACAGAGTTTCCATTTTGCACATAAGCTACCCAATATGTATCCTGGTTGTTGCTGGCATCCAAATTAACGAGGGCAGACTCCTATTGATGCGAACGCACTGGTAAGGCATCTCTCATAAATACACCCCTAAAGTGGGGTATTTTCAATTGTTTGGCAAAGCGCTCGAGCTCATGATTGTACAATGCTCGATCGGGTAGCTTTATTGGGAGTTTTTTTGAATTTTTTTAATAGAGACTGAAGCCACCTTTACGGGACTTTTCAGAAAAAGACCGCTTCCTTTCTTGGCAAGCTCCTCCATTGCTTGGTTATGACGTTGATCCTCTTCCAGTTTCTGCCTGGCGTTCTTTGCATCGATTACAGCCTTGGCTACGCCACTGGCTCCACCGGCTAAGGCCCCGAAACACTAAGGCCTACAAACAAGGGTATGAGAGGGAGAAAAACACCCCTAGACTCAAAGGGAATCATGCGAGGAACGCGGATTTTCTCACGTCCACCTGCCTTCTTACTTTACGCATGTCACCACCACCACCTGAACCAGTGATGGCTCTTATGGTAGGTAGAAGCACATGTTGTCGAAAAGATTTTTTCCCAAGTCGTTGCTTCATGCCAAGTCCCATCTTACGTTTAGCCTTCATACCCGTAGTTATAAGCCAAGAGGCGGCTTTTTCACCAAGCGACGCGTCCTTCGACTTGAATCTCCGTTTGTGCGACTATCTGCGGTCCAAGCGGATCTGGGAAAACCAATGCTGTCCTGTCGCTCCTGTTCAATGAAAACGGACTACGAGTCGAAAACGTCTACGTCTACTCCAAGTCACTCTACCAACCAAACTAGCAGCTCCTACAAGAGGTACTCAAGCAGATTAAGGGCATCTCATACTTTCCCTTTAACAACAATGAGGAGGTAATCCATCCGTTCGAGGCACGTGAATGTTCAGTATTCATCTTTGATGATGTCGCTGGCGATAAACAAAAAAAAATTCAAAGCTTTTTCTCCATGGGTAGACACAGAAATATCGATGCAGTTTATGTGTGCCAGATGTACAGCATCATTGATTTGCGACAATTGCAATGTAATTGTCATATTCAAACAAGACGATGTCAATTTGAAGCACGTTTGCGACGAACACGTCTCCCCCGACATGGACTATGAGACATTTAAAGTATTGTGTTTGGAATGCTGGCGGGATCGTTTCGGGTTTATTACGATTGTGAAGGAATACAACTTGAACGATGGCTGGTATCGAAAAGGCTTCGACAAATATATAAAGGTACAGTAATATGGATTGGCATTAGTTGTCAATATGTCTTCATTGACTAGCAACATTGTCGCTATTGCACGAAAGAAGAAAATCAAACAATTGGCCCGTTCCATCCGCAAAAAATGTCTTAAATTGGGGAAATCGGAGCACGACTTATTTGGACCTGTTGTTACGCCCTTGTAGCAGATAGCTTCGACAACGACCAAACTTCTTAGCAAAATACCCACGACTGCGATTAAAAATGAAACAATTAAAAACCAAGATGTGCTGCTGCAGCCTGTTAAAAAACAAGAACCAGCTTTTGAAGAGTCACAATTTCTTGATGAAGTTCCAATAGCAGAGACTAGTATCCCAATATATGATGATGATGATGGTGATGTTGATGGTGGCGAAAAATCGGAGTCGGATCCCATATCTCCTAACGTACTGGAATCCTACCTCGAGCAATACCCAGTAATTTCACACAAGTACCTAGTGGACTTTTTCAGAAAAGCGATAATGTCGACAACATTTTTTACACCACATCATGACTCTTTATGCTTATCAAAATTTTCTGTTGAATAATTCAATTTTTGCATAATTTGTCCGCTGTTAGTAATTAAGTCAAAATTGAGTTTTTTGTAGTGAATATCGATGCTCTAAAATCATAAACATTGTCACTAACAATGTAAAAACACAGATTTGCACCCTAACATCAAACCTTTGTTTAAACACTGAACACCCGCCGTTTCAACAACTCTAAGTTATCATCATCAAGGAGTAAACCAACCGTTGGGTGTTTAAATAAAGGTTTGGTGTTAGGGTGTAAAACTGTGTTTTTACATTTGTGACACATTAAAGGTTCCACAGCATTTCCATTTTCACTAACAGGTTACTAACTGGATTAAGTAATTATATGCAAGAATGGCACCGATCAGTATACTGTATCAATAATATATTGTCTTGCGTTCAATGGAATGAAAAATGTCATTTCTTTGACAGGTTTTAGTAAACCTCACAAACACACATTATGACTCCCGATTTGGAGACTCTGTGAGATCAATTTTCCTGACACTCCTGGGTTTAGGAATACATTTAGCGATAAAGTAAATAAATTAAGTTATATGTTCTATATACATAAATAAGTATTTGAAAATTCAATCAGTTGAGGGGAGCATATCTGATGAAAGTTCTCTAATAGAAACAATTGTCTTGCATTCAATGGATTGAAATATCTCGAAAATTTCCTCTTGTATCAATAATCGCCATAGGGTTTGTAAAAGTTTAATTTACAAGTGGAAATTGTTCAATTGAGACAGAATGTAATTTTTATAACAATAAATTGATGGTAGTTTTATGTGTAAACGTGAAGTTATGAAGAGAGCGAATTTTGAAACAACTTTTTATTTTAATTCTGTACCAATGTCTACCACAATTGAGTTGGGTATTCCACAATAAAAAATATAATAAACAAAATTATTTGCTATCTCTGTAATTGCAAGGAAAGTTACAATGCGTGTTAGCCCAAAAGCTTAAAATAATAATTAGAAATTTTGTACCTACTAGTTTTTTTGATAGTGAATGTAGATCTATCCTTCCGAAAACATTTTCTGTTGTGAACATTCATATTCATAGAGTGCCGTATTGGGACTGCTGATATATTCAACTGTCTTGAACATAATTTCGAATGGAGTTTTTTAAATGTCCTATAGCATTTTAATAATATGTAAAGTTT
>JAVLUE010000374.1:0-72526 GCA_034190945.1 Octodonta nipae | reverse complement strand
GTGCTCCCCCAAGGACAACATGAATAAATATATTGTTGGAATTTCAAAACAACAATACCAATATGAAAAACAAACCAAATTAGTTTTAATTGGAACCTAATTTTAATAATTATTAGACAATTAAACGCCAAGGTTAGTAGAACAACAGCAAAAAATTAAAATCTTTAATTTAGATTTTGTTCTTTCTTTGAAATACAGTTTTTTTTCTTGGTGACACGAGAAATATGAATAACTATATATAATGAGCCAAATGAGAAGAAGCTATGCAACCATGTCAATTAGATGTCATCTCGAGTTTTTTTCCCCAAATTTATATTGAAAACATCATCTTGTAATCATCATCATTTTCTTGTGTGTGTGTGTTGGACGCAATGATTGCGTGATGTTTCACCTGGTACAACAACAATGATAATAGTGAAAAACTCCTATCTCGTTTTCTACAGTCGATTGGCTCTGTTTCACTTCACTTGTTCATAAGAAAAGAACTTATAGAGTTGATTGACGTTGTTTTTGTTGTTGTTTACAGGTAACTTTACCTGTTGCATCCATTCATCTTGTTGTATCGTTTACTTCGTGAATTTTTTAACAAATTCATCGTGATGATGATGATAATGATTATATAGAGTCGCCATGGCGAAACAACTCTCATACACGAGAAACTTGACTCTTGGCCAAACATCTCTCTCTCTCTCTTTATGTATTCAATCTCTTTAATCAATCTGGCAATCAATCTTTCATTGAGAATGTAATAAGTTTAATGAGAATAATGGTTTGAGTATTTTATTATCATTTGAAAAAAACAAAATTTTCAATTTTTTTTTCTCTCTTCAGGTATCTTTAAAAAGTATTGAAAGCTTTTTGAAATAAAGCAAGTTATAATGTTGCTATTGATGCAGAATAATGGTGGTTATTGTGGTTTTTGGTGGTGGTGGTGGTGGTGGTTGTATTGTGCTTTTTACTGGTTTGTTTGATTGTTTTTCAAATATTACAATAAATTATTTTTACAGGTTCAATATTATTAGCGAGTATTGAAAAGAAAAAAAAAATTTGTTTTTGAGTATTGCCGAGGTATCGAATGATTGGATTCGGAGATGAGGTCGAGGATTCGTCAGTTTTTCTCTCTTGGATTGGAGATCCAAGACAAATGGAAAATAAGATTTAGTTCTATGTAGTATTTACATCGAGGAAAAAACGAAATAAAGTTGTTTTCTTTTTACAATTGAAAATGAGATTCAATTATGATTATTCGAATTGGCCGAGAAAGAAGATTTGTGCGGTTTTGGTAGATGTCGTTTCATATGCAAAGCCAAATGATCGCTTCGAGCAAAACTTCTCTCGCAAACTTTGCATTTGAATGGTTTGGCTCCAGTATGTTTTCGGTAGTGCCGTGTCAGCTCATCAGATCTAGCGAACCTCCATTGACATTCTGGCCAATGGCATCGATATGGCTTTTCACCTGTGACACAAAAATTAAAAAAAAAAACAATAAAATCAATTTTTCAGCATTTTGCTCATCGATATCATCAAAATCATTATCATTTGAAGCATCGATCCTCCTCAACAAAAAAACAAAAACAGTATTAAAACTATATAATGACCAAAATGATGATGACGATTTGAGATTCGTTCACTCGTTCTCAGACTTTTCTTGATTTCTCAAAACACTCATCTCACCATCATGGCCATCATAATAATAATTGTTTTAATTTATTTATTTATAGAATTGAAATGAAATTTTCTCTCCCTTACCTGTGTGGATGCGTTGATGGGCTTTCAGGTGAGAACTTTTCGTGTAGACTTTGGTACAGCCTGTTTAGAACAGAAAAAAAAACAAACAGTATGTTTAGTTTAATAATATAATAAGACAATTTCTTAGAAAACAATGAATGAAATTTTATTTTTTTTTTTTCAGAAATGATGTTTATTAAACGAGCTGGGCATTTGTCATTTTTCTCTCTCTCTCTCTCACCCGATGTCCGATTTTCGCTGTATCAATGTTTTTCTGCTTTGACCATTTAAATGACAATTGGACTACAAGAATCACATACATTTGATTCAAAAAATTTTGACCAAAATTTTCTGAAAGAACGTTTTATTTATTTATTTTTTCTCTCAGACATGATTCTCGATGACATTTCATCCTCATTCTCCTCATTATCATCATTAGTGAAACTAATTCTTTTCTCTATTTTTGATAATTATATCATTATCCTTGTCATCATCATTAACATCAAGAACATGATGAAGAAGATGATCAACCATCATAATTGTCATTAATTGGATACAATAATTATATACCTGTAACAACTAAAAACATGATAATAGACAATTATCATTGTCATTGTCATCAATGTTATCATCGTTTGGTAGAAGAATTTTTTTCGTTCGAACAACATGATGATAGGAAATGAAACTATTTTTTTACTAGAAATGTTTTCTTAAAACTGGTTGGTGGAAAAAAAAGAAGAACCCGAATCCTCTTCGAATTCTTTTCGAGACCTTGATATTTTTCTTCAATGAGAGTAAAAAAAAAAACCAAAAGATATAAATAAATTAATATCTCTCTCTGTGAAAAAAGTGAAAGTGACACACAGTCCACACAAGTCACAATGTGTGTTTTTTTTTTTTTTTTAAATGACCAATCGAACGTGTATGAAATAGATGGATGACATGAAACATAGAACTCAAGCCGGACACGATGATAAATGTTTGACAGGAAAGCACTAATGGCCATGATTGTCAATGAATGACAATCTCGGAATGTTTTTTTGGTGAACATCCATCTTCACCAGCTGGCTTTAAATTTTTTTTTTTACACGCACAACGATCACACTTGTCTTGGGAAAGTGAAAAAAAAACATGGTTCGTTCGTTCCTAGGGGTTTTGTTCGAATACTCTCACTGTCACTGTGCTGTGGAAAGCTAGGGCCTTTAAAACTATTTTAAAGAGACTTGTTGACTCTCTTCGATGGCCTTACTAACCTGGATAATCGCAACGGTGAATACGACGTTTCTCTAGCTCGGGATTGTTTCGCCGATTGTACCGTGTCTGATGTAGAGCAATACTGGTGGTGGTGGCAGCAGTAATCTGATTGACGGTCACCGGGCTTGTATTGTATTGTTGTAATGATGATGATGATGATGATGATGATGACGGTGGTGGTACCGTTGTTGTTATTGTCGTCGGAATTACATTACCGCCACGAATGTTGAAAACCGAGAGACTGTGAGAAATTTTATTGCTACTGTTAGTTGAATTACTGTTGTTATCATTTAAGCATTGTTGTTGTTGTTGGTTGAACGAAACGGGAATGGTGAGATTATTTTTCAGGTGCAACGAGGTGGTTGATGATGAAATTGAGGCCACTTGAGTGCCTGAATCTAGAAATTGGGCCAAATTGTTTGATTTTCCGCTCACACAGCCACCACCACCATTACCATTATTGCTATTGTATGGCTGTGAAGGCTTAGTTGAGGGTGTCCGAACGGTGTTTCGTTGTCGGTTGTTGTTGTTGCTCTCCGACGACAAGTTGGTGTAAGACGCTGTGGTCGTTCCATTGCCCGTGTGAACTCCGGTGTTGGCCGGCGATTTCAGGTGCTGAGAAGAAACTAGTTTACCGTTGTTGTTGTTGCTGTTGGTACGATTTATCGATTGTTGTTGTTGTTGCTGTGTTGATGGTGAACCTGGTTCCGAGCTTGGGGGTGTTGGTGGCATGTAACGAGAATTCGTATGCTGTTGCCCACCATTCGACGTATGACGAGATACAGGAGGTTGACCATTAACAACGTTCGAAGTCGATAACATTGTCGATGGTGTTTGAAACGGATACGAATACATTGAAGCATTGTTATTATTGGTCGAATAATGTTGACTGGTGTTGTTGTTGTTAGATAGATAGTTGTTGTTGCTGCCTGGGCCATAACCATTGAGTAACATCGATTCGGTTTGTTGTGGTTGTTGTTGATGATCACTAACGCCCACATAACCACGCTGTTGTGGTTGTTGTTGTTGTTGATTTTGATGGTGCAAATGGTGAGAATGATGAATTGATGGAGATTCATTCGATGAAGAAGATTTTAGATGAATAAATTCTTCATTATTGGTCGAAATGACGCTATCATCCCAACATTTTTCACTCAAACTTGTTGTTGCAGTTGTAGGATGATGAATGAAATCATTGGTTGTTGGCTGAGAATGATGATGATGATATGCCACCGAATATCGATGGTTAACCGTATGGCTGATCTCATGCGACAATATCGCACCAGGATGATGATGATGATTAGAAAGAGCAGGATTGTACGGTGATGTCAATGCCGATGAGTTATGAACCATGATATGATGAGCTGGATTCGTTTGGAAAGCTGTTGCTTGGCCAAATATTCCCGTTGCCTGATCGTAACTGATTGACGGAGCGAATTGGCCACTAGAGATTGCTTCGATATTGTTGAGCTCAATCGAATTCTATTATCATGAGAAAAAAAACCAAGATTTATAATTTGAGATCACACTTTTAGTTTCTTTTCTTGTTCAAAAAAGATCAAAATTTCATACCTCATTTTTGAACGGTATCTCTGGAACTCCGTTGATACCATTGAAAGGAGTATGATGCGAATAGATGTTGATTCTTTGTTGTTGTTGTTGCTGCGGCTGCTGTTGTTGATGTGGTTGTGGTTGTTGATCCATAAAACTTCTGTCCGATGGATGATAGGCCGACGACCCGTACAACAAAACACTGGGTTCGTTAGGTTTGGCCAAACTACTATCGACAACCTGACCATTCAATGTTGACCATTTGTTGTTGTTTGATGATTGTTTTTCCTGCGATAATAAAACAAAAAGAAAAAGTGAGATTTTTGGTCGTGTTTTTTTTTTAAATAAATATTTCTATTTCAATTAATCATCAGTATTAATCGCGTTTGATCATTTTTTTCTCAATAATAATAATTATAATAATCTTTAATAAAATATAATCGGTTGTTGGCTTGATCGACTGATCGAATCGGTGGTGTGGCGGTGGTAAGTGATCAAAAAACTTCAATCAACAACTTGTTAAAATAATTAATTTCATTTTCTCTAGTTACCAGCTATTCTGATCTAAATGAAGAAGAAGATCGAGCCTTAATCTTAATCTCAACATTTATTTACTAATTTCAATACTCATCAGGTTTTAGTGTGTTCAAATGACGGAGAAGAAGAAAAAGGGAAAATTTTCCTAGTGTATTGATGTGATATCAACAGCATGCTATTATTAATAAGCTGGTGTGATGTGTTTATTATCATTTTTTTCAATCATTATAAACTTTTCTTTTTCGTTGCTTTGTTTAGCCGGGAATTGCCCGATTTGGTATTTTGATCACAGGACCCCAAGGCAAATCAAACAGTCGACAAATCTTGATGACGACGACCACGATTATCATACTATCTATGCTTTACATAAATATTTTCGAATTGAAAATTTCTTCGCCATCGATCTAAATTTTTTTGTTCGAATAAAAAAATTTTTTGTTCGATGCAAAAAAAGATTGTGCCATCGAATGATAAATCATGTGCGATCAACAAGACAAGTTTGAAGAGAGACTGCTGTGAAACTACCACAACCAAAACGACTACGATGCTCTAATAATCAAAGAATAAAGTGGCCACAAAACAAAATGATTTAAACGATTCGATGAAAGCACGATATAACTTTTAAAACAAACTACTCGCAGGATATCATCATCTCGGTCAAGTTTTGGCCATCACATGGTGGTGGTGTCGTCACCAATGGATGGCCATTTCTCTCAAATGATTTACGGTGCACCAAAATGAAAAATTGCCTTAAATTTCTTTCATTTTACGTTTGAATTTCACACATTTTTTTTCCTTCAAGAACTTGCTCACACTTGCTTGCACACACTTGTTTGCTAACCAAAAATTTTTCGACAGAACCTCGAACAACATCGAACAACACTGTTGTGAATGGAGGAAAAACACGCGGCATTCGCACATAGATGTTCACTTTTCCTGAGTTTGACATGGACAAATTGTACATTCAACGAAACAAATCCCACACACACACACTCATGCCACATACATGAGAATCCTATTTGTTATATACTTTTTTCTGTTTAGAAGTTCAAGATTTTCTCAAAAATTCTGTCTCGAAGAAACTGTTGATTGAATCAAACTGTGAACAAACAAACAAAAATAATTCAATCCTCAATGACCCCATATGGAATATGCATCATAATAATCTACGTTTAGTTGTTTCGTATTTTGACGACAACAACTAAGACATTGTCCTTGTTTCGAACACAGCAGAGAAAAACATTAATAATTTTTCGTTCGTTCGTTCAATCGATCGATCGATTGTTGGGAATCAAGAATTGGCAACATTAAAGACAAGAGGCTTCAAATTTTTTTTTTAAGAAATTTATTGGTGAAATCAGGTGAAAGAACTTGGAAGCAGTTTGTTCACTCGTCGCTGGTGGTTTCCTATTGTGACACCTTCGCTAGAAAGTTCAAATTTCGCTTTTTCTCATCATCACACAAAGAAGAGATTAACACGCTTGTCGGCAAAACTTTTTAAGGGAAATTGTTTTTGTGACGAGCTCGCTCTCTCTCTCTCTCTCTCGCGCGCGCGCGCGTCACTAAGGCCCATCAGTTTTCTTGGTCCATTGATCATCATCCTCAATACTAACAGCACAGCAAGGGGACATGACTAGCGCCGCTGTTGTTTTTGTTTCTCGCTTGGTGTTGAAATTTCGAAAGCGAACAAGAAATGAAAAGCGAAACGGAATTCAATTTTCGTTGGTTTAGCCGATTACTTTCATCTGACACAATGATGATTTCGACCATTCGATGATTGACGCATTTGAAAGCGACTGATGACGACGCTTCAACAAAAAAAAAAAAAAATGCTATATTCTCTGTTTGTTTCTTCTACCTGTTTTTACCTGAGATTTATTTATTCTCACACCTATAGGATTTATGCCAACGTTCCTAGCTGTCTATCATTTTTTTTTTTCCAATTGCTTCTGGTAAATTGCTTTTTCTGTCCTCTGGACATCATCACTATAGTTGATGATGAACAATCAACAACAGCAGAGAAAATTAATCATCCATCCGTCTCAAATATTTAGATTAGCTGAGAGCATTTAGAAAAAAACCTAGGCCACAGCAGAAGCAGCGAAAAAAAAATTTCCGTACAATCGGATTATTTAAGAAAATCCCGAAGTGATTTATCGATGCCGTCTCTGTGTGTGTGTGTGTTCCGCTAAAACTTATAATTTCAAGTTTTGTTTTGTTTTTTGCCCAATAAAAACAAACGATTTCCTTCTTAAAATTTTTTCTACTTAATTTGATTCTAATTTCAGGTAAGTTTTACAGGTAAATGAAAGAGAGACACCAAAAGCAGAGAGCTTAATTCAATTGAAATAATACTGTTTTTTTTTTTTTATAATTAAAACAAAATTTTCATTTTTTATCATTAAATTTTAAGACTGACCAAACCATGATGTTCGTTCACACTTGTTACCTCGAACATTATTTATTCACCTTTCACCTGTTGGGATGATGGGAGGTCAATGGGATGATTGATTGATTGTCAATTCATTCGAACATAGGCCATAGTAGTGGGGTACAATACTGTTTGTTTGTTCGTTCGTTCGTTGTTTGTTCGTTCGTTCGTTCGTTCGTTCGTTCGTTTGTTTTCATTAGCACTCATTTCCGGACGTTGATATTTGTTTTTCAGGTTTCACGATTCTTTCACGATCACTTCTTTAGAGCGAAGTGATCGTCATAATCACCTTGCATGTTTTCAAGCATCATGTTTTGTGTGTTAAATAGATCGTGTGTTCAGTTTTTCAATTGAGAATCGGTTTGTTTTCAGGCTTTTGGTGTTTTTTTTTTGTTGTGTTGTGCTTGTGTTAGGCTCGCTTATTTTGATCAAAAAATAAGCAACAGCATAAACTTCTTTTCTTCTTTCGATTAATTGCCAAACATGCGTAACACGCTGGGTAAATTTATTTATTCGATGCTGTTTCGGGTTCTTCTTCTTTTTCTATTGCTTTTGGCCTCATCATCTCTCTCTTTCTATCGCCATTCAATGCTATAGAAATGAAGGCAACAAGAATGAAGAGGAATCTATTTTTCCATGAAGGGAATACACACACACAAAACTATTCATCGCTCTCGTTGTTTTAATGATAATAAAACAATTTTTGTTCGTTTCTCTCGTCTCTCTCTCTCTCTCTCTCTCTCTCCACTTCCAGGTTAATATCACATTGGATTTGATATTCTTGCTTAAAGTTGATCGTAAAGATCATTCATTCAAAAAAAAATTCGGCTTTTTTTTTCTGGCCAGTCAACAACGGCCATTGGCTTAAGGTAATCGAATAGGTAATTTGGTGCCGTTGTTTTCTTTCTTTTAAAAAAAAAGACTCAATGTAATTACAAAAAAAAAGATGATGCCATTCATTCATTCATTCAATAAAGTTAAGTTAGGCTAGGTCGTGTCTGTTTGTGTGTTATATGTTCAACAGCGTTTTATTATGGCAGCCATCAATTCCTACACCATGATAATAATAATAATTCATACCCTCCAAAAAATGAAACTAGTGTATCATTCTTTTTTTTTTGATGGAGATGATTCTGGCTATGCAAAAAGTTATTCATAAAAAAAATTAAAACATCGAGCAGATAGCCCACGCTTGTTGCTGATTCACACACCAGCTCGCAAACGATACGACCAACCACTTGAACAATTCACTTGAACCACCATATTCTTGGGTACGTTCATTGATTTAGAACCATTTCAACCACCAAGTGGTTCGAATGAAGTGAATCTTCTATAGAAAAAAAATTTACACCAAAAAACACTCGAATAAATCATCAGGAAACGATCGATGGTTGACTTCCAGCAACACTTCAAACATTTCACTTGATTAAATCTTCGACCTGTGACATTTACCTATGTGACCGATCGAGCTGGCTAGTCATTTTTGATCATCAGTTATTTGATTTCATTAATTTAAGAAATTTTATTATTGCTGTTGAGCAGTGGTTTTTTTTTTCCAATTGAAATGTTATGCTGCTTATGGTTGATAATAAAAAAAAAGAAAAGAAAGTGAAACTAGTGACCAGTGACCCAAATGAGATGGCTCGATCAACGCGCGCGCGCAGAAAAATTGTTTGGTTTATCGAATCTATTCGCTCATCACCACCATTTTATGACTTCTTATTGCTGCTGTGTTTTTTTTTTTTTTTTTTAACAACGAAAATTCCAACAAAAATCGACCTAATCGAACAATTTTTTTCCCTTAACAAGTTTCTGGGAAAGATTTTTTCTTCAAGAAAAACACTGTCCGTGGTAGAATTAATTAATTTGAAAATTTATGGTCTACTAGGGTTAAAAAGTTTGATTTCTCTTCTGTGTAAACGATATCTATGCTTTGGGTTTGTTCCAATAAATAAATCGAGTGTCATATTGCCATCATACTACAATGATGATGATGATGATCGTCTTTTCGAAACTTGTTCTTGTTTTATGGCCATCTTATGGCTGTTTGTTTGGGTAGAACAACAACAACAAGAGATTCAATGCTCTCGGTGTTTCTTTTTCTTTCGATTCGAATTCTCAATAACAATATTATTATGGTGCCAGCCAGCCAGCCAGCCAGCCAAGCAAACAAACATGTTCGTCGTTTTATTTTTATGACAATTATTGCCAAATTATGCTAATGTTACAATAATTGTTTAATTGATGGCATATTTCTACCAATTCGTTTTGCTTAGTGTTCTTTAGGCTGCTGCTGCTGCTGCTTCTGCTTCTGGCTTATTTCGAACATTTTCCAATGAATCCTCAAATCTAAAAACTTTTCGACCAAGAAGAGCAAGCAAGCAAACGAAAATCATTGGCTTCTAGTTCTTATTAAGCTTTTTGAGTATTTTTTTTTTTTATATATTCGGTCATTTTATGGCCAGAAAAAAATTTTTTATTTCGCTTGTAAACACCTTGACGAAAAGAGAGAGAGAGATTGAATTTTTGTTAGGCTGTTGGTTGTGTTAGGGCACGTGTGTTACACACACACACACACACCGACATCTCGCTTATGATTTTATTGGTCTGGTTGTTTTTTTTTGTTGTTGTTGAAAACTTCTAGCCATATTGAAGAAATTCTTCTCCAAATGATCGTTGAACACACACCAAAGCCGATCTCTAGTTGTTGATGCTATGAAGTTGATATCGAGAAGAAATTCTCAATGAAACAATCATGTGAATGAATGAATGGATGGTTGGTTGGTTCGTTGGTTCGATGGATGAGCTTGTGTGCATGTGTTTGTTTTTTTAAAAAAAAAACTTGTTTGTTTGTTTGTTCTTCTTAGAATGGAAACGATGAACATTCAAGATCAAGATGATCGAAAAAATGAACAAGAAGAAGATGATGATCGACCTGCTTGAGTGTTTATGATAGTCGAGGGTTCCGATGTGTGATGATAAAACAACAACAACAACAACGAAGAAAAAGAAGACATTGGGCTATTTCAATTTGAACGAAGATTTTACCGCGCTAGATAAATAGTGTTTTATTTGAAGAAGGTTCGTATCGTTGTTGTTGTTGTTTTCCGTATCATCTTCAACATGTTAAACAGAATAGAAATTTTTATTCCCGATGATCAATGAAATTCTTTGCTGAAGAGTGTTGTAAAATCTTCCTTTTTTTTTTGTTGAACAGTAGATAACACTTGAACTTTGTCACTTGATCATTGGATAGATGACGATGATCAAATATCGATATTCAATCTCGATATTTGATATCGATATCATTCGATAATGTTCTTAAAGCTCAAGAAGAACAAGGCAAAAACAAACAATTAAAAAAGATTCGAACTTGGACCTGAATCCGTGACCGATATCTTTTTTTCTTTTGATAGACTTTGAAAATTTGGGACGATACCAAGGTCCCAAGGGTTAAGGGACAAGCTCGAGAGTCAATATTTGCTCGCTGTCTATCGATTATCGATAATCGAATTTTTTGACAATTATTTTCATCTCTAATGAATTGATCAAACACACAGCTCAGAGCTCAGAGATTGTCGATCGATTAAACTCGAAATTTTTTGTATTTCTTTGAGAAAATAGGGCCTAGTGTTTTGCTTTCTTTTGGTTCTAACACAGAAAAATTTCAAACAGCTCTAATTGCTACGTCAACAATCGATTAGAAAAGAAAAAAAAAAATCATCGACAACATGTAGAAAAAGTTTTTAAAGTTTTTTCTCTCCTAGGTCCCTGGCTTGAACCTTGAACACGAGAAAACGAAAAAATTCGATACGGTCCCTAAGACTTCAATAAATGTTCAAGCGTTGTATTGGTGGTGGTGGTGGTGGTGGTATTTGTGTTCGGACAATAAAAGCAATAACCGACAATTAGTCCTAACTGACCAATTAGTCGTCTAATCCTTTCTTGCTTATTTTTTACAAGTCCTAATTTTTGTTTTGTTTTGTTTTGTTTTGCTTGCTTGGGTCCCGAATCAACAAGCAACGAGTCAGCAGCGTTTTTGTTGGTTGGTTTTTGTTGGGCTGAAATTATCATGATTTTAGTGTTATGTTATAATTAAAACTTCAACATGACTTGGCTTCTTAGGTCAAAAAACAAAAACCCAAACAAGATCCGTTATTAGATCAAAGAGAAAGAGTTTAATTTATGGTTTGTTTTTATTGTTTGGTTTCATTCATTCTCTTCGGGTTTGATTGTTTCAAACGAAACAAAACAAAAGAAATGACCAAAATGAATAAGAACAATTAAAAATGAAAAAAGAAGAAAACTGACCTCTTGGCTTGGCGACCAGATCGAGGTGGGCGAAACACTCGGATTGGATAGCATGTAATGATGCCGATTGGCAATGACCAACGACGACGATGACGATGTTAACGATGCGTTCAAAGTATCTGGTACAATCTGGTCGGCCTCTTCCGAACGGAATGAAGAGGGCGAAAACGATGGCATAAAGATTGATGATTGATCTTCACCGATTAGTCCGTTTAAACTCTTACTGGTCAATGGATAGGTTGACAATGATGACGATGATGATGGCGAAGACGAAGTAGAAGACGATTGGCAACTGCTATGAGATGTGGTCAATGGATGTTCAGTATGATAATAATGATGGTAATTGCTATTAAGTGGCTGATATTGAACGATGGCGTCGGCAACACTGTCCATCATCTTTTTTTTTTTTCTTTCCTTCTATTACATTCAAAACATTGGATGATTGTCAAATTCACACAACAACAACAACAACAACAAAAAACTGTTATGATTTGGATAACCCGTTTTGTTTCGAGAGATCCAACATCGATCCAAATCGATTCAACGAACATATATACGAGTATATTTCACAAGATCAAAACACTGAACAAATCAATGGATTTAAATAGAGCTTGAATCGATTCAACAACAAAAAAAAACAAGGCAAAGTTTGTTTTTTTTGCCCGCGATCAATGAAGCTGGTTAGTTGGCCGTAGCTACAACACAGTGCAACAGAATGGACGTTGACAGTAAACTGACTGATCAATTTTTACGTTGTCGGATTCGTACAGACATTTTTTTGGCTTGTTCGCTCGTTGTTGGGTTGTTTTTTGCGTGTTTGACCGTGTTGCGCTTGCTGTTGATTAAGCCAAGCCTATTTTTGTTTAGTGGTGTCTTCATAGTCAATAATAGTCTTCATCAAAACTTCAGAACGTTGGTTCTCTTTTTTTGAACTCGTTTTTTTCCCTTCTTCTTGACTGCTTGAAAGGTTGAAGATCCGCCTGTTGCGTGGCAAGCCATTCACTGGAACAGTGTTGAATGCGGCGGGGCCTAAATAACAAGCGCCATTGTACCATCATTGGCTTTCATCGCCATTGTACAATGATCGAACAATCTTCGCAGCATCCTCATTCGCTCAGGGAGATCTCGTTTTCTTCGTGGAAAGCTCAGTTCAGATGGAGAAACCAAAAGGGCATGAACACAGCTTTTGGCTGGGTTCGTAAATGAACCAGGAAAAAAAATGATTAATTGAAAAATAAGGCCAAAAATTTAGCAGATAATGGTTTTCGAACATCCTAAAGGTTTTTTTTGTTGAAACCTCACCGATAGATGGCTTGGGTGAATCGGTTGGGTCATCGTATTTCAAATATTCCACATAGCCCAATCCTTTTTTTTCAACTAACAGCCATTCGACATCATCAAAGATTTCCTATCAGAGATAGGAGAAAGGATTAATAATCCATTAGGCAACACATCAGAGAAAAAAAAAATCCACAGATAACGAATTAATATTTTTTTTACTGCAAAAAAAATAAAATCACATTAATATTCACAAAAAAAAAATTATTTAATTCATTCTAAAGTTTATTTTTGAAATTAAAAAAAAAAAAAAAAATTATTTTACAAAAATCTTTAATCATTGAATGGAATCAGATTTGTATTGTTCAGCAATCTGGGTTGGCTGTTTTCCTAGCAACCCCTAGCCTGATTCTGATTTCAATCGATTTGAATTGGTTTTTCTTATGAATTTAAAAAGTAGAATCGATAGCAGAGAATGATGCTATCGGTTTAAAGTTTTAAGCCATTTCTTCTGTCTCTAAAAATCATAGAGTTTTTTTTTAGGGATTTTAAATTAAGCTCATTCAACTAATAATTATTATCATTAGGATGATGATCATCGTTTAGTTCTCGATATTTGTTTTAGTAACCCGAAAAATCGTTCGAAAATAATCGATTGTTTTTTTTTATACTTGTGATTATCATTACATTCGATTCAAGATCTTCATTATTGTTTTTCTAGAAAAAAAAACGATATTTATTTGGTGCAAGATGGTGAATGGTGTTTTTTGCCAGCCTGTCAGCCAATAAATCAACCCTAGAGGATTCTTGTTGGATGTGTTCGAGCGAATGCGTTTGCTGTCCAAAACATTATTATTCTCTCTTGAGAAGACCATCATCGAGAACACCATCGAGAGTTGTTTTAGTGAGCAAAAAACGAACTGAAAACACTTTTCGAAGAAACTATACCCACACAAATCAAACTTTAGCTCAATGTTCACTGTTATTAAACGACAGAGAGTGTTTTTTTCTAAAAAAATAATAATAATAAAATTTATGAGATTTGTGTGCATTATATTTGAAAGATGCTTGATATTTATTTATTTATTATTACTAGGATATTTATGCTGTTGTTATATTATTATTTGTAGTAAAAGAAAAAAGCCTAACCGTTTCAGTTTTTTTTCTCTTCTTTCTGTTCAAACCCAAACATTCTTCTTGTTTTGTCTCATAGTTTTGCCTCAGAAGACTCTTTTGATAAAAACTTAAAAACTTGAAAAAAAATCCAAATTTGTTTGTCAAAATGATGGTCAACCTACGTAAGAATAATCTTTTGGTAAGCTCTAATATCCATAAGACATTCAGTGATGTTTCAAAAAAAAAAAACTTAAAAATAACTTAAATAGATCACAACCAGCATAGAAACTGACCAAACCAAACCAAACCAAACCAAACATACATATTCAATTTGATTTGTTAGACACACACAGAGATCACTTGTTGAGCATCTTCCAAGCTCAAGTATCATTCAATTTGCTTCAACGCTAACACCACAAATTCAATTATTCGGCTAGAGAAGCTCTGTGTGTGTGTGTGTGTGTGCAAAAATTCAAATACCAATGACCACTGATGATGATGATGATGATGATCAGATCTTTTGATGAAAATACCGGTCATCTTGATGCCATACGAGATCATCATCAAGCTTTTTTTTTTGGGCCAAGGATTCTCCAACATTCATTCATTCTTCAACATCAAACGTTGGACACACAGTTCAACAACGTTAATAGCCGAATAAAATTATCTCATGTTTTGTTTGGCAAAGCCAATAGAACACAATAATGCTTGGATGTAATTGATACAAATTAAATGTCCATTCTCTAAGAGTGATGGGCTCATCATATTTTGATCGAATTATAAACTGTATCTTGAGTTTGATTTTTTTTCTTTCTTTCTAGTTTTATGTTATAAAACTATTATTATTATAGAAAATTACATTTATTTATTACTATTATTAAAAAACCCTAACAAAAAAGTAAACGCATTGGCACAATAACTTAACATTACAGGTGATGATTAATAATAAAAAAAAAAACACACCAACATTAAAACGAACAAGGATTTTCAATGCTGGTTGTTTGCTTGTTGTTACCAAAAAGAAAATGATGATCCGGTCAAGCTTGTTCGAAAAATAGTTTCGAAGCCATTAGCTAACTTTAAAAAAAAACAAAAAACGTACAATACTGTTGAATTATCAGGAGAAAATTATCTTTGAAACGAATAAATTATATCGAAGAAAAATTAGATCATTCAACATCCATTCATTTAATCAGAAAAAAAATCTAAATTTGAACCGTTTTTTTTCTTCTGATGAATTCGAATCTGATTTTGAAATTCAGAACGTATTCCTCCTGGTTGATGTGTTCAAATAATCAAAACTCAACATTTTCGATATTTTTCGATGTTTTTCGATATTTTTTTTTTTTTGGAGAAACTTTTCAACAAAAATTTTGGAAACTTTTTTTTTTCGCTTTAAAACCTCAAACAATCAATGATACGCTTGCCAATGACAACAATGACAAATTATAACGAAAGCGAGCCAGCCGAGCAAGCAAGTGCAACAGGAAGCACAAGGCCTTGCTTGGCTGTTTGGTAGCTGATCCGATGGCAGTTTTTTTTTTTTTGCCAAACCATGTTTGTTATTCGTTATATCGATTGATTTACAACAACAACTAGAAGAAGAAGAAGTCGTGTGTCTGATTTGTCCATTGAAACACGATACGAGAACAAAGCCATTGGAGAGCATTTTCTTTGAAAAAAAAAAAATTCTTTCCAATGGCTTTAAGAAATAATCGTTCAAATTCTTTTCATTATTTCAAGGGTCAGTTTTTTTTTATATTTAAATAATAACAAAAAAGTGACCAAACTTGATTAATAGAAACTTACTTAACTGTTATTAGCCACAGTTGTAACCGTGTGTTAAGCTTCTTTTTGATCACCTGAACTTACATTCCCCATTCGCACACTATGTCACCAACGAGGAACAAAAAAAGGCCTAGCGTGAGTTTTTTTTTTTTGAGTCAATCAAACACCGATCTGAGCGAGTGACACACACACTAGGGCTCCACACAGGAGGTCACCTACTCTATGTGAAACAACAATAGCCCAGCAATAGCCACCAATTCAACCAAACAAGAATCACACACACACAGAATGAGAAAGAACCTAGCTGGGAAAAAAAAAATTCAATCAATTCGTTTGAGAGACCTTGGGACCCGAGCTTTTCCACTGTTGTTTCAAGTTGGTAGTCGTTTTAAAAAGTCGAGAAAAAAAAAAAAAATCTTTCATTCATTTCATTCATGTTCTACAAGTTTTTTTTTTTTTTTTGTATTGAACAATTGAATAAATTCAAAAATCTTGAGAATGAAATTCAATTGTTATTTATGAAAAAACTAGTTTATTTATTTATTTATTTATTATTTCCCAAAAATTATTCTACCAGTTTAACAAGAAGAAGAAGAAAATTTCTATTGAAATCTCAATGAGAAATTTCCATAGAAATCAAACGTGATTGCGATTGTTGTTGCCAAAAAACTGAGCCCAAAAACTTTCTTATTAGACCCAAAAAAAAAAAAAACAAAACAAACAGCCTATCCACCATTTTATTTTCTATCAAATTCATTTTTATTTAAAAAAAAACAGGAATCTTCTGAAAGTTCAAAAAAAAAACCTTGAAGAGTGCTTGGCAGTGTTAAATTTTAAAAAAAAAAAAAACTTTAACCCAACTCGAACTCGATCATTTTGTTTGGCAATCAATCAATCAATGGGTTTTATTTTTAATGAATTTTAAAACTAAATAAAAATTTCTTCGCTGCCAAAACATGTTTCAGGGTTAATTAATTAATTCATTAGTTAACCTGTTGGGTTCAGACTGAACCAGTCTCAGATTATAATGAAATAATATAACATTACCTGTTTGGGTATCATCATTTGGTTGTACTCTTCTTAAGGGAAAGAAAACACCGAGCTTTATTGGTAATGATTGGTGGTCAGTCTTTGGTAGAGTTTTGTTTTTTCCCCTATCATCCTATCTTATGGGTTGTTTGAGGAGAGTAATGGTCATCTCAGTAGTGGTCATCTCACAATAATCAGATATAATTAAATATTCTGCTTAAAAAACAACAACATGTAGGCGGAGAAGATGAAATATTGGATTTTTTTGTTTTGGCTCAGCAAAGCAATTTTGACTTGATTTTTACCGCGCTTCTTGGCTTGTGTTGACCGTTGTGTTGCACTGGACTTGCAATCGATGTACTCGAGGCATGATCATTCACACACACACACACGCTTAGTTTTTTTTTTACGAACTGACAGTTTGTTTCGTTGGTTCTTTGGTTTGTACACATCAAACGGTTTCAAATACATTTTAAAACCCCAATACCAATGTATTGTTGTGAAATGTTCATCAAGATTCAGTGGACAGTGGACAGTGGTGGAATGGAAATTTTTTTCCGCTGATATTCATATTATTATTATTTTTGTTATACAAACACTGTTCACAAACATAGAATTCCTTTTCGAATTCTTTGGCAAGAATAAAATATGAGTAATAATTAAAACTAAATTATGATCATATTACACGCAAAGAAAAAAGTAAATGAATGAATGAAAGAAAAAACAATAGATGTTACCTTAATTACAGCGTTTTGATTTTACCTTAGGTTTTTTTTTTTCGTTAGCTAATGTCCAGTACATAGGCTATTTCGAAAGAATTTCTCGAAAGAAAAAAAAACCTCTCGAGGGTCTCATAGGATGGATGAGACACCATCATCATCATCATAATGGAGAAAATAGAATGAAGCAGAAATGAACTTGAAAATGCTGCCCAAGCAAGCGCTGGTCATTTTTTTTTCTTCAAAATTACCTGAATCAGAATCATTTTTAGAGAAAAAAACAAAAAACATTATCAAAAAAACAAGAGTTTTAAATTAAATTTCTGCTGTCCGGCAGTTGTTTTCCATCTATCTATCTAGCCAGATGAAACATCCTAATGATGATGATGGTAATAACTGACCCATCACTGACTGACCAACCGGACACCAACAACAACAAGAATAACAAGCATCAGAGTAGAAAAACGATTAGCCAGTGTATGGTCAGTGACGATGGTCAGTAGTCACCATTTCAAAAGAAGACTTTAAGATTTTAAGAGAAATTATTATTATTATTCAGAGTTTTTGTATCTCTTGTTTGTTTGTTTGTTGAAATATAATTAAAAAATATGATAATAATCTATAATTTATCTGTTCGTATTGTTCGATTCGGTACCTGAGCAGAAACTTTAATGTTAATCATGCTTGATGATCAGTGGAAAGAAACTTGTTGTTGAACAACTTGAAACTTGGCTTTTCTTAGAAATGAATGAACGAATAGGTTTGTTTTTTGTTCGAAATTTTCTGATTATCGAATCGTTGATGATGAGTTGATGGTTGGCGATCAATCACTAGAAAAAAAATGATAAACAGCGTTGTATTTTTTCGGAGAACAATTCAGTCGATTTTCAATCTACTACCATGGGTTGTTTGTATGTTTGTTTGATTGAATGAATGAATGAATAAATGAATGAATTTGGTTGATGATACATCGGCCAAATTCATTTACATCAAGTCTCAGTCTAACTCAAGTCTTGATCTCTAGTTGATTTGATGAGAGAAAGTTGATCCCGTAAATTTATGCATCCGCCTAAGTCATACACAGCTTAAGCAGCATTTCCGAGAAAATAATCGAAAATTTAGATTAATCCTGAACGAGTTTTTTTTTCTTTTCATTATCTAATGAATGTGAATTACTATTTATCGATGTTTGTGCTTTTTTTTTTGTTTTTGTTTCAAAACAATTATCCTCATCGTTTATTTTGGTAAAAAAAAACACGCATCATAAATTTTATCAAAAAAAAATCGAAAAAAATCGAAATTAAACGATTTTAATGAACATCGAACAAGAGAAAATTTTATAAATTATAATATTTAATGATTAAAAAAAAATCAAAAAAAAAAAAAAAATTAATGAAACACACCACAAACAATGCTCAACAATGTACAATTACGCTCAAACAACAACATTCGAGCCTATCGAGTGCCGTTTGAGCGCGAGCTCAAAGCGCGTACTGGCGGAGGCTGGGTTTTTTAATACCAGTCAATGGAGTAGAATCTAGAGCAAATCTTTTACGCTATTATTATCTTGTTCTTGTACAATACACACTATATCTCACTAAATCAGTTTGTAATATGTAATTATATTTTTTTTTTCTTCTCTGTATGTTTTTTCCGAGCTTTACTCTTGTTTTTTCTTGTGTTGACCATGTTGGTTGGTTGGTTCTTATTGCCCTTAGTGTGTTGGTTGGTTCCTATTGAATGATGTTCTCGATTGCTTGCTTGCTTGCTGGTAAGGTCCGGTTTAAGTGCAAAATAAATGAGCCCATTCCTTCATTTAAAATCAACAACGAACAAAACTGTGTTGAACATTGATTGAGATTTTTACCTTAGCGCCTTTGTTTTATAATTTTTTCTTTCTTTCAGATACTACGAATAAGTGGAAATTATCAGAAGAAGAAGAAAATAAATTGCTCGGTTTGACTGATGATGATGATGTGTGAGTATCATCTCAGCTTTAACCAACAACAACAGCAGGTTGGTTGGTTGCCCACAACCACTAGGGTTCGAACCTTTAGAATTTTAGTAATTTGTACCCAAAAAAAAAAAAAAAAATTTGTAGTTGTAAATGAATTAAACAAAGCAAAAAAAAAAAACATCGATGGTTCGAAGTAGAATGAAGGCCTCACCAAAAACAATTTTTTGCATTTCAAATTTCTAAAAAAAAGAAGAATCTTCTATTTAAATTATTTGGTATTTCAAAGATCAATCAAATCTGGTTTGACAGCGACAAGAAGAAGAAGAACACCAACCAATTATGTGCTATGGAGCTTGAGATTATGATTGCCTGAACTTTGAGATCTATGTCTATGTGTGTGTGTTGTAACATTTTAAAACAAAAAACATTTTCGATGACATTTGAGCGATTCTGTGCGGAATGAAGTTTCTAGTTGAATGTTGATTGCTTTTCTCAATCATTGTAAGTGTTGTTTGTTGAATCTTGTTGTTGTTGTTATCGAACGATTCGCTAAGAGAAACCATTCTCTGAATGATTGAATCAACACGATATTGATGGATTACCTTTTGGAAAAACGAGCAGGATAGATCGATTATGGTGGAATCGTTTTAAGAAGAAATTACCTGCTGCTGCTGCTGCTTCTATTTGTCCCTAGAACAATGAACATTCATTGCTTTGGCATTGTTTTAGGGTGTAATTATAGTCGTAGTCGTTGATTGTCATTATTTGAATTGATCAAAACCAAACAAAAACCTGGTTCCAAATGGTTCCGAGAGATCCACCCAGATATGAGAAACAGCAACAGCTTTCTAAACAAAGCTTATGAATGTTGATTTGAGCCATTTACAATTGATGATTTTAAGAGAAGCAGTTGTTCAATGATGATGATAATTCTCTTATTCATTCATTCATTTAATTTAATTTAATTTAATTGGTTTTTAATTTAGATCAATTCAATTAGGCTGTTGTTGTGTTTAATTGACGAGAAACAGGAAAATTATTCGGAAATGAATTCCAATGAGTTTTTTTTTGAGAACTAGCTGCTGCTTATGACAAGAACAAGAACAAGAAGACTAAATTAAATTTAAACAAAATTCGAAGTTTAGTTTAGGCCAAACTAGAGATTCTTTCACACACACACCATTCACCATTCACCACAATCTTCTCACAGATGATGAAACTACTGATTGTAAATTATTGTCACTAAACGAGCTAAACGCGATTAAAACGAATTATAATTAAACTTCATCACTATCACCATCACCGGTTATTTATTTCTCATTTAAAAAAAAAATATGAAAAAATTTATATCATTAAAATCTCTCGCGCAAAAGGATTCTTCTTCTTTTTTGGGTTAAAAAAAAATTTTAATTCTGATTTTTTCATTGTCACACCTTCTTACCACCACCACCAACCACAGCATACATCAATCAATCAGTCAATGAATCAATGCTCACCTTTGGTTTGATTAAAAAATTTGATAATAAATTTAACCCTCTTCCCTCCTGAACATTTATCCATAAAAAAAAATTTAGTGTTGTAGGCGAGAGATACGAAGAATACGAAATTGATGTGTCATTTCAATCTGTTGAAGTTATTATTTGGTGATAATATAAATCAATAATAAAAAATCAGATAATTTGTTTCTACTGCTTATTTATTTATATAGTTTAACTGGCTTAAAAAATTCTTTTTATCCAGGTAACAACAAAAAAAAAAGAGAAAATAAACTATTTATCACCTTATTTACCAATTTTTGTTTTAATATCAGAAAATATTTCTCACTCGTTTTGTGTGTGTGTGTGTGTGTCAATTTTGGGAACAAGAAGAAGAAGAAGAAGCGCATCTTATCTAAGTTTTTGTGGCTACCTGAGCGAACGAACGAACGAACGAACACAGATAAACACAACAGAAAGAACAACAACACTACATAAATCTATCAAATTTGTTGATGTGTGTTACCTGTTGAGAGCGTAAGAATGTATGTAAGACAGCGTCTGACATTTTCTTCAAACAACATAACAACAATTTTATGGACTTTAATCTCTCTCTCTTTCTTGGTCGTTTTTTTTTTCTCTCTGCCTAACTTAGGCTCTTGTGTTTGTGATAAGATCTTTAAAAAAAAATGTTTTAATGAATCTATCGTCTATGTTTTTTTTGATCGATTAATTTTTTGTTGTTGTTCGGTTTAGTTTGCGTTGAGTTGTAATTTATTTTATTAAAAAAAAAAAAAATAATTTAGTTTCTATTATTTTGAACGAGAGATGATCAACATTTTATAATTCTTCGTTTCTATTTCGACCGAATTATTATCCCGTTCTCTTATTGTTCGAATTATTGGTGGAAAAACAATGACATCATCTTCGTTTGGTAAGAGAGAGAGAGAAAAAAAACCACCACGCCAGGTGGAATACCAGGTGTTATTTTAATTAAAAAATTATAATAATAATCCAACTATAATAATAAAAATTTGTAATACGTGATTCAATAAATTGATGCAAAAACTAGAATTGGCTGTTTGTCATTACACTTTGATTATCATTAAGTTTTGAGAAAAATTCTATTAAAAACCGTAAAAGCCAGCCAGCCAGCCAACAACAAACCCAAAACATAGATAGATGGATGAGCTTTCGAAGAATTTGTTAAAGCAAACAACCTAAAAAAAACAACCAACAACAGTCAGACTGAAAAAAATCAATGAAATCAAATGGAAACCATACTGATCTGACCCGAACCTGGCTGGCCAGCTTAATCTTTAAAGCCGAAAAAAAAAAAAAACTAGAGCATAATAAAGAGAATGGAGACTGTTGTTTTTTGTTTTTGGTCATTTATCATTCGATAACTTTTGGTTGTTGTGTTGTTATTGTGTTTTTTCCACATTTGTTTCAAGTTCTCTGGTTGATGCCGAACTTGAATTTTGATGAGTTCGTTATATAGGCGAATGCGCGCGCGCGGCGTGGTGTTTTACAAATTTTTTTCTAACATGAAACTCAAACTCTGTTGTTTTTGAACAAATGTTTTGACAGTTTTCCTATTACGGTTTACAACATGATGATGATGATGATACGGACAATGACAATCCGTATTCGATGATCAGTCATTGATCTTGATTCAGCAGATTTCAACGATCTCTCACTCTACCCGATTACGCAAAACAGCATGCATTCTCTCAACACACACACGGATGCGAAAACGTTTCGAATTTGTAGCGTCTGTGAGCTGTGTGTGTGTGAAAAAGAACAGTTCTTTCGGAAAGTTTCTTCGAAAAATTAAAAAAATTCGAATTTACGAACAGAAATTTTCTCTACCAAACCATTTTATTAAGGATCGAGATTAAGATTAAGCGAATTCTAAAACACCAATCTATTAGATTTAATTATTCAAAGAAACAGAATTTAAATAAACAGCTCAAGTTAAGCTAGATCATTGAGATTTGGTTATTCAACGTAACTAAAACCTCTTTTTTTTTTGATTGATTCGTGTGTGGTTAATTATCCAAAGATCCGTTGTATCCCGAGGCCGCTAGCTGAAACTCTTTAAACTAAAATCTAAACCAGCCTAGCTCAGCTGTTTTATAAAAAAAATCGAATAATAGTAATTGAATCATAGAATAGCGAAGAAACAGTATATATCGAAGTATATCGGAAAAATATCGAAAAATTCGTGACCACAACCAGTCAAACGTTTAAAAAACAAACAACATCGGGCACGCGACTTCACACTAGTCACGATTCAAGAAAAACAACAAAACACTTTACAAGATCATTTTGCCAAACACCAAAAGATTCAACACAAAGTTGTTGTTGTTGTTCTAGTTGCGCGGTTGTTCGTAAACTGGGTGACAGGTAAACTTTAGGTTGCTTCGCTTGTGATGGCAATGGCAAAGGGTCGGCAAACTTTAACCATCATTCTCTTTGTGCTTCGAAAAAAAAAGAAAAAGTTAAGTCTCACTAATTGAATTAAATCAAATATTGAAATCTTAATTAGAATGGAAAGACACAGGTAACAACAGGTAGACACACACACACCGAGGTAACACATTATGATGAAGACCACCACCACCAACAACACTACAAGCCAGAGAATTTCATTAATCAACAAACATTGATTGAAATAAATAAAAAAAAAAAGCTGTTTCTCTCTCTGAATCTTGAAATGAAATTGATTGAATGTTTTGAAAAGTTTTTCTCGATCACACACATACTATGCGACACTCCTTTCTGAGAAAAAAACGGGAAAAATTTATTAACCGATCAAGCTATAAGATAAGATGAACGAATTAACCGATGATGATGACAAATTTTTTCTTACCATCGATGATTGATCAATGAAAAAATGGTGATAGTGTGTGGTGGTCGTTTTGTTTTTTTCTCTAGACGATCAGTTATTAATAGCTATCAGTAAAATGTGGGACCAAATAGTTTTATTTATTTTTTTTATGACATTGTCCCTAGTAGTTTTTAGGTTATTTACACCAATTTAGCCTATTTTGGTTAAATAGGGTCTCAACAGAAATTTACATTGGATGGTTGTAAATGTGTATCATTGTGTTTTTGGTGATATTTTTAGAACCCTAGAAAAAAAAAATGTTCTTTGGAATTTTTGGAGTTTAACGATGTTGTTGCCAAAAGTTTACCTACACAATGTAGGGCCCACACACAAACAACCAACACGAAAAACACAAGCAAGCTTTGGGAAATTCTTAAATCATTGGAAAAAAACATTGAAAGACTGTGTTTTGTAATTTTTTTGTAAGAAAAAATCTAATTAAATTGAATGAAACTTCCATTAAGTTGGAATTTTTTTTTTCTGTATTGAAAATTTGTAGCTTGTTTGAGCTTGAGTTGAGCTTGTTGGATAGAAACCACAAACCCCGAATGCTTTCTTGTATTATTTGGTTGTAATTATTGCTGCCAATTATTACCATGTAATAATCTTCATCATCAATCGTTATAATTTTTTTTTTTCTGTTAAACAAGAAAAAATTAAAATTGAAAAAGACTATAATTTAATATCAATTTCAGAGCAAACAACAACAAGAGGACAGCATCCAGAAAAGAAAAGAACTGACCCCAAAGCTAAACGCTAAGTTAAGCTCTCCATTCATTAAGTGCTAATCGATGTCACAACAATTTGTGGTTTTTGTGGTTTTTTTCTTCTTAAATTTTCCACTAGAAAACAAGAAATCCAAATAGAATTGAATTGCCATGAAAGCGAGATGAGATTTCTTTAGGGAAAAAAAAACAAAATTTTTAAAGAATGCCCGAAAGGCACCCAATTGGTCGAATCACAATGATGTATGATCATTGTGATGTTCGAATGTTGTTGAGAAAAAAAATCTGAATCTAAACTATTTGATAAAACTTGAAACATGAATGATGAAGCTAGAGAAAAACGATGATGATCGAACGAACAAACAAACAAACACACAGTGAAAAGAGATTCGATGTTTTTTTTTTTTTTTTCGATGTTTCGATTTTCTCCTCGAAGCTTCTTCACCCAAACAGAGCAGAATCTTCGATAATAATCTCCTTCTTCTTTGTCTTATTCTTATTGTGTTAGTCAATCCAGTATCATTATTTTAATCGTTCATATCGAACAAACAAATCGAATAAATCGTATTAATGTGAATTTTTCGATTTTGTTTTTCCATCTAGTTATTAAAATGAAATTGTCATTAGTCACCATTGGAAAAACCAAGGAGCCCAAGGCTTTTTTTCTGGTTTGGTTTGAGCCTAGAACAGTCCTAGAATTTTTTTGAATTAAAAGATGCGGACACGTGCTAGCTTGATTATGATGAATGTAACATATGATGGATGTTGTTTTTTTTTCCATCATCGGAATAGTGTTGTTGGAAAAAAAAACCACACAAGCTAGGTTTAGAGGATAGAGCAGCAATCAACGACAATAAGAAAAAAAAAACATAGCCCGCTAAAACATCATGGCAAGTTGTAATTGGTGTTTGAAACATCGTTTCTCTTTCGATTTCACTTAGCTAAAAGCGATTTATCTACCATCAGTGAATCTCTCCATCGATCTCCTTGTCCTATATGCCGGCCGTGTTAAATTTTTGCTGTTGCTATTCAAAGAATCATTCGAAATGGCGAAATTTCCTCGGAAAATCGATGATGATTATAAAGTTTTGTATGTTGGAAATTATACTTCAATACCAAATACAGAGAAAAAACAGAAATCTCCGAAAATAATTTGCGATTCGTTCACACATTCGTTCATTGAGATCGGGAGATACAGGTGTTTCGTTACGAACACGGACACGGTTCGAACTAAACCAAATTAAACCATCTAGATCTTCCTATTTAGATCATTTTCAAATCTTGAAAAAAAGCTTAAAACCAAAAAACAAGGTGGTTTAGTGTTTTTTCTTACAAGACAAATTCATTAACATCATGTTGTTCTTAATGGTAAATGAAATTGAAAATCGTTCTGACACTTTTTCGAAAAAAAAACTCCAGTTCGATTCAATGTTTCTCCATTGAAGAAGCTTGGCTTTGTTTTCTGGCGATAAAATCGTTGTTTGACTGTTGTTATCATCATCATAACGATCATGTAATTTCATCATAAAGAAACAACAACTAGACGAATAATCGAATAATAGGATTTTTAACAACAAAAGACTAAACTAATTTCGCTTCAAGTGTTTTTTTGTTATTAATGTTTTTCCACCATTATCATCATCATCATCATCATTGGTTGTTCATAATTAAAACTATGAAGAAGAAAAAGAAGACAAAGTTTAAATAAAATAATTTTATAATGGCTCAAAAAATTTTTCGAGTTCCAACAGTATTTTTCTGTATTTGAAATTTTAGGAAATAAACTTGTTCTATGGTTTAATCGAATAATATCGAAAATCAGAAGATCGAGCAATGCCAAGTTTTTTCGATCATTCTCTCTGCTCTTTGAAAAAGAAACTTCTTGAATTTGCTTGGCTGATCTCTCTGCTGGTCATTTGGTCAGTCGATTTTAATATTCTGTTCATGTTTAGCATCAAATTGTTTGTTTGTTGTTTTCGTAAAAAATGATCATTGATTTCGAATCGGACATCATTGTGTGTGTGTTTCGAGTTTCGAGATTTTGGCTAATAAAACCATCTCTACCAAAACCAGTGTATACTTGTGATTGAATGGAGGTGGAACGTATTAATAATTTTATTACACATAACCCAACTTAACATAATTTCAATGATGACCAGTTTGACAGCTTAAAATCTCTTAAAGTCTCAACAACAAAAACAATCTCGGGTTAAAGTTATTATGGACGATTTGATTTGTTGCAGTGTTTGTAGCTGATTCATCACCATTTCAAGTTTTAACATTTCACACAATTGACGCGATCCTATATTGGCAGCTTTGAAAACTTGCATTGAATTGAATTTCGAATGAAACGATCATTTCATCACTTGACCCAGTCAGTTTCGAGTCAAGCAACGTAAAAACAAACTTGAATCGTTGAGAAGAAAGGCCAAGAAGAAAGACAGGTCATTTTGGGTCGGTCACTTGTTTGTTTGGTCTTCTGTCAAAATTCATGCCATCTGAATTGCGGCCCTAGTTCTGAGGCCTGGTCAAATATTAAAACTGATGAATTTTTTTTTCAGCTAGGTTGAATTGGTGTGATCAAGAAGAAGTTTGAAGTCGAAGTATCAGATCGATTTGATTGAGCCCTCGATGATTTGTTTCATTCATTCAAATCAACAAACAAGAATTTTTTTTTTGTTTTTTGAATGAATTTAAACGCAAAACGAATGAATCGTTTTGAGTTTGATATCGGAAACAGCCTATTCTGACAATCAAAATGTTGGTGTGTATGTGAGTGTAATGGAGGTACACCTGCCTCATTCACCTGCATCCAGCCAGGTTCAATAGTTCAAAATAGTATGAATGAACGAAAAAAGATCTATACACACATAATGAAATCAGGTGAGGTGAATACCTGAATTTATCTGGGCGAAAGATTGAAAAAAAAACGAAATTCATTAAACAGCCCGAAGGCTTTTTTTAGATGAAAGGTTGGTTGGTTGGTTGATTCGTTTGTTCACTCTCATTGAAGAAAACGAGAGGATCGAATTGATGATGATGATGGTTGATCTGTTAATTTCACTCTCTCTCTCTCTCTCTCTCTCTCGCTCTCTCGCTTTATGTATCATCATCGTTGTTTCATCATTGATCGAATTTTTTTTGTCCAATTCGTATATCTCGAAGAATTCGAAGGCTTCGCAAATCACGGCCAACACAACATCGGTGTTAAGTCATCATCCAAAGTCACCTCATCTTCACTTCATTGAAAAGGTGCTTCAGTTTTAAACAGAAAAAAAAATAAGCGCTCGGCCTATGCTAGATGGACTACTAGTCCATCGAGTAATCGTAAAAAAATTCCATGAATGAGAATCGATGAATGAATGAATGAAGCACAAAACGCGCTTCTTCAATCAACAAACCAAACAAACAAGCACTGTTTGTGTTGTTCAATGTTTTCTGTCCTAATTTTGGCCTTGAGATTATACACGAATGGTGTACACTCGAGACTTAAACTAAGACCAAGGTTAAAAAAACCAAGATTCGTGATATTTGTTCATCATTACTGATCATAGTTTTATTACCATTAGTATATAATATGCATCAATTATTGTTCTACCACCACCACTATCACCAACAAGAGTCTCGAGAGCTTAACCTGTTCAAATTGTAGCCTAATAATCATCATGATGATGATCATCATCAGTATTTCAGGCTATTCATAATTGTTTGTTTTTTAGTTGCTTAAAAACAGCTTAAAACATTTTTGTTTCCCTAGAAGCCAATGATGATGAATCGAGGCATGATGAGTCGCGTGTAAGGCCAGTAACCGGTAGCTTAAAGTTTTTTTTTTCAATTTAAAATCAAAAACTAAAACAACACAATGACAAGATGATTGAAACGATGCCAACGAATTTTTTTGCTGATAGATTTTTATCATCTTCTTCTTTCGAAATGATTAATAATTCGAAAAGTAAAACTATAATTTTTCAAAAAATCTTTCAAAATCTTTGTCAATCTCATCATGAAGAAAAGGACAAAACGTTTTAGAGAAACGAGCTTTTCATTTTAAAAAAACCGGTAGTGTGCACCACTTTATAAAAGTCTCATAGGACTTCATTCATTCATTCATTCATGTGTCCCATTCAATCGTAATCATTGGAGAATTTCTACAATGAGAATGACATCGCTATGTTCGCCATCATTGAGCCATCAAGGTGTACTGTCCATTAAAAGAACGAATATTATATGACAAATGAGAGTGGCAAAAAAAAAAAAAACACCACAGTTGTGTTTTACCTGTCTGTTTTATTTTTGTTTTTGGTTTGCGTAATGTCACACAGTTGATACCTGTTTGTTTGTCATTTGTCAACATATTTGTTTGACAAGATGCTTTCAAAAGATTCTGATCAAACAGATTGATTTTTGTGCTAGGAAAAAAAAAAAACAGATAAAACAAGATAAATTTAAACAGGAATTTCAATTCATTTTTTGGTTGGTTGTCCATTAAGAGCTTAGATTTATTTGTCACTTTCCAAACTGTCAGGTAAATTAATTTTCCTTCTACCTGGAAACCAGAGAGAAAGAGAGAGAGAGAGAGAGAGCCGTATTGTTTTAAGCTTGTTAGATTTAGATTTAAGATTTTAGAATTTTTTACCACAAAATTCGAAAGATACGTTCGTTTGAAATTTTTTTTAAGAAAAAAAATTCGAAACATTTTAAGAAAACTAAAAGCATAAACCAGGTGATTTGAATAGAAATTTTAAAAGCGAAACGGATTCATTGTAACGAATCGTTTTCCATAAAATGAAAGCAATGTCGATGTTGCTTCAGTGACATTTTCTGTGATTATTAACAACAATTTTTTAAAACAGAAAAGTTGGCAGAGTTTTTGGTCAACTAGTGGTCAGTCAGAACGAAGTATTTCGAGACATCATTCGATGTTTCGTGTGTTCCCATAATTTGAAAAAAATTTATCTTCTTGTTCTATCAAATTACAAATTAAAATGAATTTTCCTATTTACAAATTTTGATTACCAAATTATGAAAAATTAAAGCCAAAACCTTGCAATTTTTTCGTTTGTTAATGTCTAAAGGCCTAAAAAAATTGAATTAAATTTTTTTTTTCTCATCGTGTAGGAGAAAAGGGAAACAAGAGCTTACAAGCTGAAATATTTTCATTAAAATAGACTACAAAAAAAAAATAGGTTCATAGAGCACCAGGTATCTGTATTGGTGAACATTTTCACCATTCACACGTTGAACCATCCATTCATTCATTCATTCGAATTCGAATTCAAATTGATCATCGATTTAAATGGAAAGTTTAAAATTTATCCGATTATTTATTTATTTATTTGCCAGCCGACTGACTAATGATGTGATTCGAATGACTGTGTGTCTATGTATGTATGTGTTTAATGATTTTGTTCGCCAAACATCACGAACGGAAATGAAACGAATTTCTTCCTTTTTGGCTAAATGAATGGCTGGCTAATGACTTTCCATACTTCATCAGTTGACGTAGCTTCACACACACACACACACACACACAGTTTCAACAACTCAGGTCAACTTTAATTTAACAAGCGTGTCACCTATTTCATGAATGACCCAACCACCTAATGGAACCTAATTCAACGAATACAATATATAATAAAAAAAAATTCCGAAATTTTTCCAGAGAGTTCAGATCACGAAATTCAATGTTGGACAACGAAATTTGCTTTGTCTAAAGCCAATTTCCTTTCACAGGCATGGAAATTGACGACCAAAAAAAAAAAAAAAAACAATAGAGAGGTTAGCAAAAAAATATTTTCGAACTTTTTAAAACCTCAGGTTTCATCATAAGAATTTAGTTTTATTTAACTAAAAATTAATTTTAAAATAATTTCTAAAAAATATTGTATTTTTAAGTATTAAAACAAGGTTTGCTGTTTCGGATTCGTTTTTTCAAAAAATATAGTTTCCATAATAATTGACAGTTTTTTTCTTAGAAAAGTTTTCTTTCAAAACTTTTCGATCATCGTTTGTTTCTCAAGTTTCTTCTTCTTCTTCTTCAACTTCTTCTTCGTATTTCGTTTGGTATGCAAATTTGGTGGCTGTCGTAGTTTCTTTCCTTTTTTTTCCCAACGCAAAACTCTCATTTGCATATTTTTTTTTTTTTCGTAAAACTTTCTGTTTGTTCGCATTTCTTCATTGAAAGCAAAAAATTCTTCAAATGCCAATTTAATTTGACACTTGTCCTGGACACTCACACATTCATTCAACTCGAACTGATTCGGTGCCACGTGAACACTGACCACACAGTTCTGACTTTAGAAAAAATTCAATGAACATTTCAACGCATCAAGGCATCATGATACTATTGATCTATTAAAAATCAAGGCATCGAATTATTTATTTATTCACTTGTTAAAATAAAATACGATGATGCGATGAAGATGTCGATCAAAAAAAAAACTATCACATCAGATATTGCATAATGTTTTGTATGCGTGTTTCGAACGTTGGCTCGCTCACTCACTCAGTCCAGTGAGCAACATGTAACATGTAACAAGTAAGTGACTTGTCAATAATAACAAGCAAAAATATCCGAAAATAATAGATAGATGAAATTTAGAAAGAAAAAAAAATCAATTTCTTTAACTAAGAAAACTCTTCATAAACTTAAATCAATGGAATCCATCTCATCTAATTGACCAAGTGCTAGTTGTTGTTCGACCATCGGTCATTCTCGGTCCATTGTCGTCTTATTCGTCTTCTTTTTTTCTAATTTTTATTCCAATTGTATTCCAATTTACGAAACAGAAGAATGAACGTCAATCGAGAATCAACTGTTTCATGTTGGCTTGATGGTTTTTTTTTTTCGAAAAAGTTTTACTTATTTTATGCTAATTTCCAATTTCAATATAATTGACCAAATACATAAATTTTTCTTTTTAAGCTGTTTGTTTGTTAGGCTGAAGCCTTAACTTAACTTTATGCCAAGCAAACTTATAACATCATTATCATCATCATTATGGTGGTGGTGGTGAACATGATGATTTATTTATAAAAAAAACATCTAGCATCGAAAAACATTCGAGAAGAAGAGCTGAATAATTTCGTCGTTTTCGTAGTATTTCAAAGTAAAACCAAACTGAATCAATGAATGAATGGAAAGATTCCATAAAACAGATAACTCTGAAATTGATCGAACGTTTTTTTTTTTCTTATGAATGAATCAAGAAATTCTAAAATGTCATCTATGGATAGTTTTGTTTTTGTTGTTGTTTTAAAATCTGATAAAAAATTTTAAACAAGGATACATTGCAATGGAAGCAAACCGTTGAGGATGACACATTCAAATGGTCAGAATGTCATCACTATGAGCTGGCATCACTTTAGCGAACACCAACAGGACACCGGACACACACATTCTAATCAATCTTTGTTTGAAAAAAGATCTTTCGAACACTCCCGTGAAATTAAAAAAAAAAACCACCGAGAGATTTTTGCACTTTGCGACACTTTTTCCAACAATCTTTGGTTTGGTTGACCAACACCTTAAGTTATTAAACGGATATAAAAAAACACCTAAATCGACAGTCTGTCTGACTGACTGACTGACCGACGATGGTCAGTTTCTGTTGTTGTTGTTTTCGTTTGGTGTCACGCCTTGATAAGTGGTCGATTAGCGGTCAACAAGTGGGTGGTTTAGGTGTGTGTGTGTGTGTGTGTCTGTTTCAGGCACCAATTTTATGATAATAGTGAAATGCCATTCCTACCATTTAAAACCGTTTAATTTAGTTTCGTTAATTTTTTGTCTCAATTTTTTAAAACCAAAGATCAATCAATTAGATGAGACATTTGAAGAAGATCGTTTAAACTTTTACTATCGATTTTTACGAACAAAACCCCAAAAAAAAAAATTTAAATGATTTAACGAACCAACCAACCAACCAACCAACCAACCAACCAACCGGCAAAACTGTTCGAAATTGATTCGTTCGTTGATTTGAGACATTCACACATACAGGATGCATGTAATTTCATTAATGAACATAACACACGTTCATCATCATCATCATAATCAAGGGATGGTTCATCTGAGAGAAGATTGATCTAGTTCACTATGTTGAAAAACATTCAGTTGTTCGACATTGATCGTTAATTGAAAAAAATCTGATTCAATTCTTGATGTTTTTGGTTCTTCTTGGTCTTGGAACCCAATGTTGACAATCAGATGAGATGATTCATCAACGATAAAATCGAAATAGTTGGAAATCGAAAATTTAAAAAAATCGAAAACATCGATTGAATCGAGAACAACAACGATGACGACAATTACATATGGAAAATTGAGGTGTGGAGTTGGTCGATAATTGCTATCTTTTCTTCAGCTTAAATGTTTTTTTTTTTTTTTTGGCCAGAATGAATGAAGGTTTTATCGTTAGTACAAGCGAGAAAATAGTTCTTTTTTTACCTATTTGGTCTATTTGGTCGGTTGGGCTGTGTGATCGGTCAGTGAATGGCGAATAATGGTCTCATCGAGAAGTAGCTTCATCATCAGATAATCTAATTCGATTCGGTGCTTGATTTTTTCCTGTTGCTGTTCATATCGAACGCGTTTCATATTTAAATTAATCTCGAACACACACACACACAACATACAAATTATTATTATTATCCGATGATGAAGAAAATTAATAATAGAACAATAAATCTCTTTGAAATTTGGAAAAATAAATAAAGTTAAGACAAGTCAAGTATTGGCCTAAATTTTTTTTCGTATTAAATAATAATGATAGCTTGTTGTTGTTGTAGTTTTTAATAATTTTTTTTATTATATATTTATTTATATTATTACTAGTTATCTACAAAAAATTAATAATATGAATAATGTACACACACACACAAAAAACCGGAATGATTATCGAAAACATTTACAAAACAGCAAACAGCACTATCCAGTAAAAATGAAGTGGAGCATCGGAAAATTTTCGATACGAAAACAACAACAACAATAGATGTTTATAAATATTAATATAAATTTTTCGTTCGTACGTTCGTTCGTAAAAATCGTTCGTTCCTAAGTTTGTTTGTTCGAACATTCTTGTTGTTGTTCGAAATGATCGAAATCGATCGTTTCCGTAAAATTGTTTCATCAAAGTTCAACAGCCAAGCACAACACCAAGACAATGTAATTGTTTCAATTATTATTATTCATAAAATTCAAGCTGAAAACAAAAAACAAACACTGATTTGGCAATTATTTTACCTGGATAAAAAAACAATAAACTCACAATTCTCTCTCTTTCTCGAAAAATAAATGTAGTTCGAAATTAAATTAATTTACTTAAAATTATTAAATCATCTTGTTTGTAATAGTTTTTTTTTTCTTTTCGGATCTTTAACCTAAAAACCTGTTTCTCACGTTGGTTGGTTGGTTTGTTTGTTGAAACCAACTTTTACTTTTATCTTAGTACTACCTTCATTCACCTACACACACTCTGTTTAGTTATCATCAGAGCATCATTGGTTGGATTAAGAAAAAGATTCGCTTTCATTCGATTTTCCCCAAACCAATGTTACACACCATACAACCCAATGGTTACATAACCAGGGGTTGAGTTGTCATTGTCTTCTTTCACTTTTTTTCTCTTGTTCATTGCCTGTTTCCGTTAACATCACTCCTTGGCCCTGGTCGGTATGGGGTTGCATGAAATACCGTTGGTGGGCCCAAAACGCTTTCACCACCAAAAACCTATCAAAAACTAGGTCTCTGACATCTTTCATATCACTTTATACTATTTTGACATTACTGTTGTTGTAGCGGTGTGAATGGGATGGCAAGAAGAAACGGGACCAGAAAGAAGAGGATGCATTGAAGTACCGTGTGGGACTATGTGCGCGTCTATGTTAAACGAAGTAGCTCTCCGGATCTAGGTGAGAAAATTTTTATTATAAAACACGTGCTGCGTGTGACACAACAACAACACGAGACAATGCCTAGCAGAGACTTCATGAGAAACTAGAAATATTTTCTCTTTCATTTCATGGAAAATGAATTAGTTTAAACGGAAATTTGTCTGGAACTTGATGGAACTGTAAAACTGGGATCTTCTATCATCTTCTCTAACCAAAAACGTTTAGAAAACCTGTGCTCTACTTTTTTCCAAAGAATCGACCAGAGAGAGAAAACAAAAAGATCTTAGAAAAATTTGTAAACAATTCAGCAATTACTTTCTGGTGCTTGGTGGACTTGGGACCCTTCAACTAAGACAGAGAGAAAGAGAGCTGTTTGGCCTGTAATCAAGGCAAATAATTTAAGAAAATTAGCTTAGAAATTGGCTATAAACAGCTCAAAACAAATGACAAGAGAAAAAATTTCACAGTTGTTTTATTCTAAGCACAAATTTAGAGAAAATTAGTTTCAAATTATAGAACTTAACCGGCTGTTATTTGATTGTAATAACATTTGGGACACAATGTCAAGACACGACACAACACAATACGAGAAAATATCAATCACTCAAATGAGTCAGTTGATCAATAATAAAAAATAAAAATGACCATAAACAATAGCCCAGCTATACAGCCTGAATATTAGAACACACACACACACAGACACGCATTCGATAGGCCATTAACGTGTTAAACCGTGTTTTACAATTAAAACAATAGGCCAATGTAATTTTTTTTCCTTTGCTTAAAAAGTCAATGGACATCTGTGTGAATTGATCTCAAGAAAGTTTGAAAGATATTTTCCAATTATTAGCAGCACAATTAGTCTGAATGATGATGGCCCAGTGGAGAGTGGTCAATTCGAAAAGAGCAAACACAGGAAAAAATGATCGGCAAAACCCAACAACAACAACAACGAACAAGCAACATTTCAAGTGTTTTCGAGCTGATCAATGATAATGGACATAAATGGATCATTTTTTTTGAAGAAGAAAGAAGAAAGTCAAATGCACAAAAGCATTCGAAACAAACTAATAGTGGAGACCAGAATTACGACAAGCGAGCGAGCAAGCGAACGAACGAACGAACGAACGAAAAAGAGATGATGGACAAGTTTACGAACAAAAAATTCAGAACAACGATATTCCATTACAAACAAAAACCAGATAGAACAACATATATTAGAGAGAACCATATTAATTTCCATAAATTTTGAAAAGCATGAAAGAAAACTTTAATTTTGAATGAAAATTAAACATTTAAGACAGCTTAAATGTACTGAAAAAAATTATCAATGCCCGCTTGTTTTTTCTTCTTTCAGCTTCAATTGTTTTTTTTAGGGAAAGATTTCAAGGCAATCAATTGATCGATGCCGGTGTGTGATGATGATCGTCGTCGTCGTCGTTGTCGTGAAATCACCCAAAAATAGAGACGATTATTTGTTCTTTTAAAAATTAAGTTTAAAGCCGTAAAAAAAAAATTCGTTCGAAAATCAATTTCAACGTCGTAGATTAGTAGCAAAAGAGAGACAACATCATTTCAAAGTGGACTGAAGCGTTCTCTCTTCGAACATAATAATCGAATCATAATAAAATATGGCCAAAAAAGTAATCTTTGTTTCGATTCCAGGGTACAATTAGGTAGATTTGGTTAATTTGACCCGGTTGTCTTGCCTCAACTAGGTCTGATTTAAATTTTTTTAAAGAAATTAGCTGATCATTTTTCTGAATGAATGTTTTTTTTTTTTCCTATAGAAACAAACAGTGATTCGTTTTGGTTTGGAAACCTCCATTACAACATCATTGAATCCATCCGTTTAATAGTAGCACTTTATTATAATGGTTGTTTGTCCGGAACTAAGTCTTAACTTAAGTTAAGTGGATTAAAACCAACAAACTCACCAGTACAATCATTTTGGACCTAAACAGCGAAACAAAAAAAAAACTCTAGCCGCTTTGTTTCGAATTTTCATTTTTTTCGAATCGAACAAACGTTTAAACGTTATGATGTTGTTGAATATTGGGCCATATGGCACCTATTGGCCACTTGCTTCACTATAATCAGCTAGGCCTATCTAGTTTTTAAGCGAGTAACAGTGAGAAAAGACTTGATTCATTGTCCGAAATATTGACTTGTCTTCATACACTGAACAACAAATTAGATCATTGATTGATTTTATGCGATTTCTTTTCCCCTGATCTGATCTGATCTGATTTGATTCGATTTGATTGTTGCTGTTTATTTATTTACTTTTCCATGTGATTCTGGTTACATTTGAACGAACAAAAGAGAGACCTGTCAACATTGGAAACATTTGATGAAAGATCTTTGATGAATGGACACACCGACAACAACAACAACAAGAACAACAAGATCATCAACCAACAATAACAACACAACCGCAACAACTTGACCCAACTCAATTGATTTGAACCACCAAACCAAGAGAAAGAGAGAATGGGTTAAGAACACACTCATCGGCTTCATCAGCCGTGACATCTGTGTGTGTATGGTGGTCAAGGCAATGCAATGCTGGGACCTGACCCAACCAGTTGAACCTCGTTCTCGTTTCTCGGTCAAGTCTTTCAAAAAATTTTCTTGAATGAATAAGAGAACCACGGTTGTTGTTGTTGTTGTTGTTCTTGCTCAATCACTGGTCAATCAACATGGTCATTGGTGTTTTCATTTAAAAAAAATTTCGGACAATTAGATTTTATATTATTGTCCCTGAATTGTTTATGAGAAATCGTTTACATGAAATCAGAAAAAAAATAAAAATCTTTGGTCACTTTTTTTTTTGATGAATGAATTTTTTTTAACAAAAAAAAAACGCACCCAAAACTGTTTCTTTGGGCCTTAAGGCTTTCAAAAAAAAAATTAGCTACATCATCGGTTCAGCATCGAAACACACACACACACACTGGTCAAGAAATTGATATGTTCAATCAGAAGTGATTGAACTCATTCCTTCTCATTCATTCATTCAATCAGTAATGCACTCGGATGACCTTTCAATTGTGTTCATCATCTTGGTCTTGGTCTTGGTCATCGTTTCTGGCCCGGACAAATCAGTCATGGGATTTTTTTTTTTTTTCTTGGACCCACGTTGGTCGAGTTCCGATTGAAACAGTTATTGGTCATCATATTGGTTTTCCTAAACTAAACTAACAAACACAGCAGTAGAGTACAAAATAAAAATATGATTAAAATCTTTTTGGTAAACATTATAATATAAGCACGATGTTTTAGCAGCAGCAGCAAGACCTAGCACACGAATCTCTAGGCCCTGAACATGGTAAAAAAAAAACACAGGCAATTCGATACGTTTTTAGCAAAGGAAAAAACAACCAACAACCAAATGAAACAAAAGAAATAAACCAACAAACAAATCGATTTGTTGTGTTTTGATAGTGCTTTCCCACACACACACAGACACATCGAACAACACGAACGACACGAACGACACCGAATTGACACCAAAATGACACTTGCGGTCAACCCGATATAGAAAAAGAGACCCGAAAGAAAAAGAGATCATGGCTCTTGATTTGGTTGTTTTTTTCTCCGGCCATTGGTGTGTCAATAAACTCGACATCAATAACTTTTAAAAAAAACGAGCTCAAAGGTGACAAACCAACACAACCTACACAACCTCTAACCTGTCAACGATTGATTTTTTTTTTAGTTATGAATTATTATTTATTTATTTGTGGTCACAGGTCACACACACCAACTCTTTGAACTCGTTGGCTCAACAACAACAACAAAAATGAAAAATGAATTTCTTTAATTCAAATACCAGTAGTATCCCTAGTACCATTGATGATGATGATGACCTCTCCTAGTGATGGTCAAAATCGATTGACCAGTCAAAGAATAATAAAGAACAGGAAAACGATGAAACTCGATATATAGCGTTGATCATATATAGGAAAACCTAAATCAAAATAACTTTAAAATCTATTTTTAATAATAAATTTTTTTAATACAAATCCACGATCTGCTTCCATTATTATTATTTATTCAATTTTTTTTTCGTTAAGTTTTGTCTTTGTCTTTTGATCAATCAATCAAATTTTAAAATACATATTGCTTTATGAATAAAAATAGGGTGTGCTATAATAATAAATAATGATAAAAAATTTATTAATTTAATTTTTTTTTTCTCCTTTTTATTTAAAAATTTTTTTTTAATATTTTCTTCTTTCAATCAAAACTGATCAGAGAAAAATTACTTCAAAATGTTTAAAAAAAAAAAAAATAAAATTCCAAAATTATAAATTACTGAATTAAAAGAAGTTCAAAATTAATTTCAACTGTTTAGCTACTGCCATCTAGTGTTTGAAATTCAAAAATACAAAAATAAATTTTTTTAGTTGAGATAATTGAAAAAGAATTATTAAGGTACCCTATTTATTCTTTGTTTAAATCTATAGATTTTTGAAGAAAAAAAAATTATTATAAATTGAAAAATTTACTTTTAATTATATTTAGTGATCAAAAGTATAATTTTTTTGATAAAATATTTTAATTATAAAAAAATCAAAATTTACAATTAACTAATTGATTCGAAAAATTATTATTAATAATGCTATTCAGAAAAAAAGCCAGCTTATTTGATTATTGCCATGATACGTTTAGAGGATTCTATAGAAAGAATCGACAGAATCGGGTTTTTTTTCTGGTGTCTCGACAACAACACGCAAGACCAAAGAAAGTTCCAATACATCTCTCTCTCTCTTTGTTTCTTCAGGACAATCTCAGTGGTTTCAGTGGTTCCCAAAAAAGTTTCGGTTATAACTTTGGGTTTTTCCCATTACAAACATAGCGCTTCACAACGCTTTTTTGTTGTGATTGAGTTTTGGCGCCTGTTCACGCCTCGCCTAGTTATATATTCTGTTGGTTTTAGCTAGGCGTATTGTTTTTCCCCTTTGCTTCATTCATGGGGAGATTGATGTGTTTTGTTTTGTTTTGGGAACTCTGTTTTTGTTACTTTGTTGATAGTTTTTTTTCCCAAGGATCTCAACACAATTATCATAATTGATAAACTATCAAGCTAAAAAACTACTTTTTGAATTTAGGAACCAAAGTTCAAGAAAAAGAAAAAATGTCAAGTCCAGTATCAATGTGCTCAAATATAAGTAGCAATTGTAGTTTGAACAGTACCGATGGAAAAAAATGTAAGCTCCCGAGTTCCCGAAAAAACGATTCTTGACAGTTTTTCTCTCTAGTACCACAAAACAAGATTCAAACAGGGATGGCCAGAAATCCGAATCTGAAAAATGTAAAATCAAAAATCGGTTCGCTCAACAATGTCCATCATAGACCAGGTTTGAATCTTTCTTTGAATTTTTTTAAATAGTTGAAATTCTTTGTTATTCGAAAAGCTGGTGGAGACAAAAAAGTCGAGACCCAGAAACTGAAATGGGAGACCAAACCTAGAGTGGGATCTTTGGAGAACGCTACGCACAAAGCAAGTAATTAACCGATTTCTTTGAAAATTCTTTGAAATGTTCTAATGAGAGGAAAAACAAATTTCCGATTTAACCAGAGGGTGGTAATGTCAAAGTGACGACACAAAAACTCGAATGGAACGTCAAATCAAAGGTATCGGAAAACAAAAATCTATAATGAAATTACGTGTTATTAATGCTGTATTAAAACAATTACAATCACTTACCAACTAAGGTTGGATCGTTGGACAACGTAAAACACAATCCCGGTGGTGGAAACATAAAAATATTCGACGAGAAATATTCCAACAAAGCGGGATCTCTTCGGTCTGGTGAATCCACACCAAATCCAACATCTCGAACGCCAAATAGCATCACTACTACCAACAACAACAATGTGGATGAATTATTGAAACATACTCAGGAAAAATTGAAAATCTCTCCATGATGAATTAGAAATCCAAAGAAATTTTTTTTTTCTATTTTATTAAAATTTTTCTATTTAAAATTCCAAAATTCGGTGTTGGCCATTTGGGTGGGTCACTTGGCAACGTCAGATTCTTCATTCATTGGTTCGCTTGGAGAACATTCCTTAGTGTTTTCCAATTCTTCGATCAATAAATTTTTCCGCTTCTTCAACATCAAAGCCAATTCCGCTTCTTTTGATTGTTTCAGCTGAAAAAAAAAAAAAATTTTTATTCTTTAGAAACATGATTCCACATCGAAAAAAAATCACTGTTCTCACCGTGTTCTTCAACACCAAAACATTGCTACAAAGTCTTTGGATTTGATCGTTTGTGGCCACTTGTATAGGAATATTTTTCTGGAATGGAAAAAATAAAATCAAACGTTTGTTTTTTTACTAAGTCGAATAATTTAAAAATTTTCACTTTGTATTATTCAATCAATAAAATCTGATTTGACACTTACTCTAAATTCTTCTTTAGACCAATCAAACAATTTGGTTCGAATCTCTTTGATTTCGAAAAGCGTCTTGACGAATTCGATAATAACGGGATCGAATTCTTTGAATGTCAAAAATAGTTCCAAATTTTTAGAAGAAAAGTCCTCTAAAAGAATTTCAGAAAATTTTTCCAAAATGTTTTCTTTTTGAATAGATAAAATCCTGTAATAAGAGGTTGTCCAAAACTAGCAAAACTCACCTGAGCCGATTAGTTTTTTATTCGATTCATCGATGTTATTTTTGAATCGTTCTTCAAGCTCTTGTGTCATTACCTCATGCAATCTAGCGATTTGGTTTTTTTTCAATGATTTTTGTGATTCCTCTCTTGATAATTTTGCGAGCTTTACCGTGTGAGCTCTTGGTAGAACTAGAACTCCTTGAAATTATTTAAATTTAGAAAAAATTTATCAAACAAGCACAAGCAAGCAACACAAAAATAAAGCGAAACAATAAACTGATTTATTTATTTTTTTAAGAAAAAAGAAGAAAACATTCAACATAAATTCATCAAAGCAAAGAGTTTTTTTTTTTTTTTGGTTTGGAAGTTTGGTGGAAAATGATAAGGCACAGCTAAACACAACACATACACACACACATACACAGCACTAGCTAGGCCCGCCAAGAACCTAGGGAACTCGGTTTTCAAAAAGAATTAACATTAATTATTGATCAATCGAAAAAAGTTTCGTTTGTTCTGTTCTGTTCGAAAGTGAAGATTATTTTCGAATTTTTTGTGTGTGATTTACGAAAAATGGGAATGTGTAAAATGATAAAACAACTATTTTGTTCTACAAAGAACAAAATCAAAGCATTTTTTTTTCTCCCTATTCATGTTGAAACACGGTAATGGACAACTTTTAACAAAACGAATGAATGAATGAATGAATGAATCAAATGGAAAGTCTAATGAGAAGAATAAGAGTCTAAAGATTTTAAGAAAAGAAAAATAATTCACAAAAAAAAAAAATTTAAAAAAAAATAGAAATAGATGACAAGGATGTGTGGAGAGACATGTGAACGAACCAATGAATGTATGAAAAAATATATAAAAAATGATAATAATAAGCGAACAATAATGATGATGATAATAATAATCAAAACACACATAAAGCGCCATGATTTTTTCAAAGAAAATTACATCAAGACATCAACGATCAATAGAATGAAGACACACGCTGGCACAGGCACAGAAGTGAAAGAAATGTTTTAGGAAAAAAACGTCGCGATCAGAAAACAATGAACGTTTAACATCGACCGATTAAGAACAATCGATTGTTGTGTTTTTTTTTCCGAAAACGAAACGGGAAAAAAATCGGTTTATCGGTCAAAATGTGTTTCAATTTTCTCTGAAGTTTTTTTTTTTTCTGCTCGTTTCATCAGAAATAGCGAAACTCTCCTTTTTTACCTTGACGTTCACGACGGATCCAATCGTCGTTGGCAGAGGCCGGATCCCGTGAATGATTGTTATTGTTGTTGTGATGATGATGATGAGGATAATGGTTCGATGATGATGAAGATGATGGTGATTCAACTTCACCAACAATCGTATGCGGAACGTGTGCCACCTGACCTCGTGAGTTTCGTGCCTTCCACCATTTCCTAGAGTCATCGAGCACTTCCAGTATCTCACCTCTACATTGATCAAACAGAAGAAAAAGAAAAAAAAATGAAAATTTTTTCGGAAAAAAAAACAGAACAAAACAAAAACCTTGTGACAGTTAGTTCTTTGTTGTTGTTGGCGGTTCGCGGAAACAATACTCTCACTATTTTAACGTTTCGAGATTGAAGCTCACTCAGCCATTCTAATTGTTCGTTATCGATCATCGTTTGCGATGTGTTTGGAGATTCATCCCGCTCGATGGACTCGATCGGTGATGGAGGTGTGTGCGATGTCATTCGATTACTATGCGATGTCGTTGGAGTGGCTGAAATAGAATTAAAATTAAAATTAGAGCTTGACAATGATTTTTTTTTTTTTTTGAAAACCACCGGTCTACTAACTTCTATTTGATGTGTGAGAGATTCGAATGTCTCCATTTTGATCGTCGATATCACTGTCATCAAAATGATTGACTCGTTGATTGAATTCGTTTCGCGATGATTCTCGTTTCGAGTTAAACGGTCGACTTGGCATTGAAAGATCATCGGAATCATTCTCCAATTCAGCCAGATTGACAATTCCAATCAGTTCTGGTTCAGTGATACACGGCGCCCAGCCATCAGTGAAAACCGGTTGAAAAGGATTTGGCATTCTTAAATGCTAAACACATTACATTTAATTTAAAATTGAATTTCATTATCGCTTTCTATTATATACTTTGACTGGTTGAATCCAGTTAGTTCCCAAAGATTGCCACAAATCAAACTCCTTGCTAGTGCAACAATTCGAAAGCAGCTCGATGGCATCGACACTCAAGTGAGGAACACCGACCAAAGATGGATCCACTGGTGGATCTGAGAAAGCAAATAAATTTTAAAATTATTCTCTCCTAAAAATGAAAAAAAACTTTCTAAGAAAATTTACCGTTACTTCTTGCCGCTTCAATTATGATGGCGAGCTAAATCAATTAAATAGAAAAAAAAATCATTGAATAAGTTTTTTCAAAAAATTTGAGCATTTTTTTTTTCAATGAACACTCTTACCGGTGTGAATAAGAAATGAACAAGTTCCGGAGCATTTGGATCATGAATGCATCCTGTTCGAAAAAAAAAAGATTATCAAATTAAAGTTTTAAAGCTAAAAACTAGACCAGACCTTTCAGTTTGGCCAATAGATTGAATGCCAATTTGAATTTGTTTAAAATTTCAAAAAACTCCTCTTCATTTGGTCCGCGAGCTCTGATTGCTAACAATCCATCACCTGATCCTTTGGCTAATAGTTGAATTGAACATGAAATTTAAAAAAAAAATCGATTTTAATTTAATGATTGGTTTCAAACCTCCTCTCTTGTTGCCTCTGATTTGTAGTTCTTTTAGGGCAGCAGCCGCGTGCTGAAGACGAATTATGAACCTCTCGATATCATCGAAACAATGATTCAAAATGGAAACATATCGTTCATTAGAGAAACTCTTTCGATTTTTTTTGATGGAAATAAAATTAAAATTTTTTTTTTCTCTCAAATAAAAAGAAATAATTACTTCGGTTTCTGGATTCCGGTTAGTGTTGTTGTTGTTATTGGATTCAGCAAAACTACTGGAATCTGATCTAGAATCGGTATCGATTGTATGGACTGTTGGCATACGATGAATACTTTCGGACGAAGCTCCTTTCCTACAAAATTAGTTGGTTTTCAATTTAATTCAAGTTTGAAACCGATCTTCGAACCTTTCGCGTTGGGCGGCAATTTGATTGAACACCGTAACGGCTTCCTTAACATTGACATTGCTTGATGGAGAAATTTTTTCGGCTGACGAGACACCACCATCACCAATCAAATGATTATTCGAGTCGGGAAAGCCATAGTGGCGCATCCATTGATAAACATCATCGACAACATTGATGGCGTCATGGGAGACACATTGGAAAATGTGCAATTCACCTGTGGATGTCACAAATGTCAGAAAAATGTCGAACAATGATTGAAGCATGATAACAATAACAACAATAGAATGGTTTATTATCGATACAATATGAGTTTTTTAATGCTTTGTTCGTCAGTTGTTGGCGAAGAACAAAAGACACGGAAGTTACCGTTGATTTTTTTTTCTGCCCATAAACCATCAAGTGAAAAAAATGAAAATACCAAACCTACCTTGACTTTCGTTTGGCAATTGTACGGTGAAAATCAAAATATTGTTGTAGATGTGGTTTTGATCATTGAACGAGGTTGGCTGTTGAATGAATGCCACTGGAAACTTTTCCACCACATCATTGGTTTCGCCATCCAATATCCACATGTGGTTGGCTAAATTCATAAAACATCATTGTAATAATTTTTTTAAAATCAAATTAAAGAAATGTTTATTAGAATGAGGCGGAAAAAGTTCTCACACACACACAGACAGACTTATGGAGAAAACAATTTCACTCCCTAGTCCCATAGGAAATTTCTAGAATTAAACTTGATGGTGATTAATGACTAACAATAGTGTTAATTGATTGTTGGGTTTTTCTTCAACTGGGAACACTACCTAGGGCACATTTCAAAACAATCATTTATCAAATTGGCTCATTGAAAATAAAATGAAATCTAGCCTAGAAGAAGAAAAACACTAACCTTTTAGCTGAATGGCCATTCTCTGGGTCCAGATTCCTGTGAACAAAAAAAAAAGAAAAATTATTTCAAAATATTTTTCAATCAAGAAAAACTTTACGCATTTCGAACTCAATGCATAGCGTGCAAATTGCGATTGCCGAACCCAGTTCGGGCATGAATAGGTACTTATAATAATAAGTAATTTTTAAAATAATTTTAAAATAAAATAATAGGTGCTTTAAGTGGTTAAAACGAAAATTTTCAAAAATATAAATAAATGTTCTCATGAAATCTCAGACACCATGTTTATGATGTCCAGTGCTTTGACCGTTGGCTAGAATTTAATGTTTTTTTTTCTTAAGCAACGACAATTAAATTTCTGATTGTTGTTATTATCAAAATCTATACGATCTGAGATTGTTTTTGAAAAAAAAATTGAATTATCAATACACGAAGCCCGATAAACAAAGTTCAAATAGTAATTCAATTGTTGATCGAACAATAATAAAACGATTAAACTATCGATTCAACAGTTTTGTTGTTGAGATTCGCACCTCTCTTCCTGGAATTCTATTCGATTATTGATTTAAAAAAAAAATTAATTGATACAACTTTAAGAAAACTGATTTAATTTTTATTTAATTTATTGAAACAACAATTATTTTGAAAGAAAATTAAATGAAGCTTTCACACTGATTGATATGATGTGTTGGTATTTGAATTTTTTATTTTATTGAAACAAAATCAATCACCGCTGAGAACCGATAGTGGAGAGTTTTGGCACAAACTTTGAAAGTTTCAAATATTTTTAATATGTCAACATTGTCTCATTAAAATAAGATTGATGTCTATTCCTCAAGGCCAATTCAATCCTGAAAAACTTTAAATAAACTTGGAAACCAAAACAATAAGGGACACCACCATAGCACGTCAATTGGAAACCAAGTAAATTGATATTAATTGTTTGATAAAACAATAAATCAATGAAAGTTTTTTTATTCCAAACTATTTCAAGGTTCTAATGTGTGTGTGTGTGTGGGTTCTGGAATTTTTCAATTCTACAAAATTATGTTGATAGACTAATCCATTCCACTATAGTTATTCTATAGAAGAACCAACAATAAACTTCTTAAAATTCAATTAAATTATCCACAACCTCAAACAGCAATGGAAACCGACTTTCAGAGTAGAAAACTCAAGTAAAAGAGAAAACAACATACAACTGACAACATCTGTAATCTAATGTCTGATTAGTTATAAATAGAACAGGTGTGAAAACAACAGCCCAAAATAAAAGCCGGGTAAATAAATAGAAAAATGAATGAATGAATGAAGATTAACTCTAAATTGATTTTGCTGGCAAAAAAAAACTTCTCTCAATGTTGATGTTTGATCAATCAATTTATCAAATTTAATATATTGATTTTTTTTCAATAACCTAATATGCAGGTATTTCTTTTTTTGGCTGCTCTGATCAAGCAAACAAAAACTGTTCAAACAACTCGAAACTACTCTCTACATTCTATGAATGTTATTTTCGATTTGTTTCCAAATTTTAAAAAAAAAAACTACTACTTTGCTACTTCAAACAGCGAGATTTCAAAAGCAAACAATCAGTTTGTTTTGAAAAAAATTTAAAACTGATTTATAATATGTCAAAAGGTAATGTTAATTAATTAAGTCGACACATAGCACTAATTTAGGTTCATTTATTTGACTTTAAGGCATTTTCTGAGCACTAGCAGCCGTAAATCTCGCTCATGAATAAAGAAATAGTTTTTTTTTTTGGTTTGGAAACAAAAAATACATCACACTGGCATAATAAGATGATTATGTTAATTTATCTATTTCGGCATTCAAAATTCACCTAGAACACAAGTTCGGTAAGTTAGGCTCTAGTGGTAGATGGATTTAGGTCGCCGTAAATAATTTGAAAAACAAAAACTGCCCTGACCGAATGTTTTGGGGTCTTTGAATGGAGTTCTCTGTGTTTCTAAGTGGAGAAGCAATGTAATCTGTGTGATTGAAAGATAAGAGGTATATTTATGAGATGCTATCAGATCAATTTTGTTTTTTTTTTCAAACAGAAGTTTGATCATTGTGATTGTATAATTTTTTTAATTGAATTAATTAACGGGAAAATTTTAAATTATAATTGAATCAAAAATGCAATGGATTAATGTTGCAATGCTTAAAATTGTTACAAATTTTACAAACAACTTTATAATCTTACTGTTTTAGCAATCGGAGGAAAAATGATAATTAGTGAAGGAAAAACCGTATTGACTCAATTGGATCAAGTTTCAACAAAATGTCAAACTTTACTGAAAACTAAACTTGCTTCCACAATGAATAATTAGTTTAATTAATGAAATTAATGAGCCAAGAATATGATGTTGATGATGATGATGATCATCATCATTGAAGCCACAAATCATCAATTCGAAACATCTGAAGAAATTGAATAATGAAGCTTCAAAGCATTAAACTTCTTGTTATTCACCTTGGTGATCAAAACCACTGATCGATACATTTAAAAAAAATCGAACATTATTTCGATTGAATCGATTGTCAAAAATGAGAAATCTACCGATTATTCAACCGTCCCAAAGAAGACATTTATTTATTTCGTAAAAACTTTTACAGTTATTTAACCAAGGTAATGATTTAATAATAACAATATTTACGAAAACTTTTATATAAATTAACTAAATTTAGCCATTACTTAGGATTGATAATCGACAAATAATCAACACCAAACACTTGGTAATTGAAAAATCAGAGTTCTGGGTTTGCTTTCATTTAGAACCCGAGATTGGTTTTAATCGTTTTGTTTTCGCTCTATTTCTAGCTTCATTTTAAAATGTCAATCGAGAAGAATTAACGTTTGAACTGTAATAATAATAAATGGCCAACAAGCACAAATTATTAGAAATATCTCTTCAGAGAGATTACAGATAGAACCCAGCAAGAGCAGCAGAGATTCTCGATCCAAGCGGGCAAGCAAATCAATGAAAGCCTTAAGACCTGAAGAGTCCCGAAAGTGGCAGTAGTGAAATTTTTTTTCTCACCTTCAACTAAAACAATGACCGAATTCTATTTTTTTAAAGCCAAAAACATTGACACAATAAAGACACACGTCTCTCACACGGATAATCATTTACCGAATCGTGTCGGTTATTAATTTTTTTTCCTTTGAAAAAAAAGGTTTATGAATCATCGAAACATGAATATGAAATCGGTATGGCTATCATATTAAAAGAAGAAACAAGAGTTTCAATTTTCTTGAGAAAATTTCCCCAGAAAATCACTGTTGACATTATTTTTTTCCTTCTGTCGTGTTTTTTCTTATAGTTAAGATTTCTGAGAAACTTAACCGGTAACTCGAATCAGAAGGTAATTTGGTTCGAAGAAAAGTCACAACACCAAGTTGTTTCAACAACTGAAAGCAATGATGATGAACTTGTTCAGCTTAGAAAAATTGTTTTAAAACTTTCAACATTCACTTAAAACTAGAAACTTTAATGATGAGCTGACACAGTTCATCAGTTCATTGATATTTTAGTGGAAGTATTATCATTTTACAGCAAAATTTAGTGAAATTTTTGTTTTTTTTCAACTCGGAATGCCTTCAAATTTTCGTAATAATCATTTTGAAATGCGCGCGTTTCAAAGCAAACAATGATGAAAAAAATGCGTGATTTTCGTTTCTCTTTAAATGTCAATCAAGCTTGTTTGAGCAACTAGAAATTAATCGAGAAAAATCAAAGAAAATGAATTAATGGCGATCAAAAGAAAAAATCTCTTCAAAGAAAAAGTTTAAAGTTCAAGTTTTGAGGTTACATGGATGGCACGAGTTCCAACAACAACAACAGCAAAATCAAGTAACCTAAATAAATAAATTAAAACGGTAAAACAAAACAAACAGCTTATCAATATATCATCCCGTGTGTGTGTGTATGTCTCAATAAGATTTCAATAATTTTTCAAACAGCCAATTATATTTTCTTCGTCTCTTTTTCGAACGTTTTTTTTCAGCAATGTCCACGTTCTATGGAAATAATTTTCTGTCGATATCAACAAACGAAATCATTGAATTGATTGATAAACAACCACTTTCAAAAAAGTTTTCCATTCAATTTCAATATTTCTCTATAGGAGAAAATCATTCTGGTACTTCTGGTCGATGGATTCATTTTGTGTGTGTGTTCATTGTGTAAAAAAAAGGAAAAAAAATCCAATTTTTTCCTTCAAATATTAAAAATTTCCATTCAAAGCAGATTCGGGAGAGACATAGAAACACAGAGTGTCTATGGAAATTCCATTAAAAAGTGACCTTCTTCTCATAAAAAAATCTCATTGAACACACACACAAATCAAATCACAAATTTAAAAACATGGAAACGAACGGAAAAAATGCCTCGATTTACATCATAACAACAACAACGAAGACGACGACGAAAACAAACATTTTTCCATGAAATTTTTGTGCTACACAAATTCCATTCGATTCAATTATTATTATTGTTAAGATTTCAGAAACTTTTTCTTGAAGAAAAAGGGCTTCTAGTTCGTATGTTTGTTTGTGAATGATAAAATGGGCGCCCGAAGCTTCTTGATGAGAGCTGCTTGTTCTTCACACACATTTGTCATCCAATAAATAAATTTTTATTTACAAATTTAATAAATTTCATTTCTTCTTTTTCATAAAAAAAGAAAAGAAATCGTTTATTTGCTTCACAAGAAGAATGTTGCAGCAAAAGATGTTTTTTTCTAAAAGATCACGATTTCAGCACAGGATTGTTGTTGTGAATCGAGAAATTTCTCGACAATACAGGCTTTTCGTAGACGCTGTTACATCAATGTGATGATGGTTTATCAAAAACAACACACACACACAGGTAATAAACAAACAAACAGATAGACAGGTAAATTAATAACACAATGTAACAACAACCACAACAGTTGGATTATTTATCTGTCCGGTTTGAATTAAGCTGAATCAATTTTCGCAAAAGCAAAATTGATTTAATCAATATCATAAATTTATTGGAGAAAACGGAATTGAAAATTGAAAAAATTACGGTATTTTTCCTATTGAAAAAGTTTAGTCATCTTCTTTTTCCCTTAGAGATTATCTTTGATCAACAAATGCTTTCATCTGATGTCATTATGATGTTACCGAACAACCATACGGGATTGTATTTTTATTCTTAACAAAAATTTCACACCAAAGAAAAAACGTTGGTTTCATTATCATCAAGCTGTTCTAGTTTCCGTTGAGAAAACCGTTTCTGTATTCTGTAAAGAAGAAGAAGAAGAAAGGACTAGAACTAGGCTAACAAGTTGTTTAATTATGAGTGTGTGAAAAGTGTTTGACCATCTTTATCACATTTTCCCGTTTCCATTGTCCATTGCTTGATGAATGATTTAATAAAACGATCTGATGAAATGAAGATGATTTCTTCTCTTGACCCGAAACCACCATGGTGTTTGGTGTGTGCGTTTGTGTGATAATTTATCGCTTTTAATCTCAAGTTTTAATAATTTTTTTGTTAAAGAAAATTTGTACATTGGATAATTTTGAGAGAGAGATAATTTGTCTCTCTTTCTCTCTCTCTCTCTGAAATTAGTTTAATGAATTAATTTTATCTAAATTTTTTAAAATATATTTAACAGCCTGGGTGTTGATGCGTTTGATTGACCACCAGTATATATGTGTGTGGTGGTCATTCATTTTAAAATTTTCTTTTTTCAACATTTTTTTCCCACAAACTTCGAGAATCTCGTCTCGCTTTAAAATGTTTGCCATAAAACTTTTATTAAATTTTTGATTAATTTATTTTACTTTTAAAAATTTGTTATTGTTGTTAAGCGATAAATTTAGAAATAAATTAATCGAATAGTAATTATTTATTTTAGAACACTTTCCCATCAATAATGTGTCATTTTTTCAGTCTTTTGGTCAGTTTTTTCTCAGGTTTGTTTCTATTATTGATTGGCGTTATCTTTCTGTGTTATTTTTGAAAAAAATGACCAATCCCTCGATGGTCAAAACAGAACAAACAACAAGAAAAAAAATGCTTTCCATCAAACTAAAAACTTTTGTTGAAATAATTAAAAAAAGTCGGTTGTTTGTTCAGATTGCTTCGTTGCAAGCAAGCCGCCACAACAGCGAAAAATTTTTAAACAAAATTCAGGACAGCCAGCTAGCTAGGCTATTTAAGAAATACAGCGAAGAACCTCGATAATCTTCAATGACCAATGGTCAACAACGAATCGAGTCGAGAACATCAATTTACAACGTACACTTACAAGTAAAAAGCAAAACGATGAGGATAATGATGAGAAGCAGAGAGCTTATAATCCCCATCATACTGCTTTTGGTCAATCATATTGAAGAGCCTTTTCATATCATCGTTTGATAAATTTGGCATAGAAAGCATAAATTAATAAAAGTGTGGTGTGTGTAAGCGTCCATTCATCCATCCATTCATTAATTTATTAATTCATTCGGAAAAAATATAGGAATCTCGAAGGTTCCGTCGTTAGTTTAATGTTGTTATCGTGAGATTAACTAGACTATTTGATTAGCCAATGAAACCCTCGAAAACTTGTGACTTAACTGACGAGAAAAAAGTTGTCTGACAAACCATTCGATGCTTGTTTCTCTCAAATTATCTTTCCCACACATCACACAAGCATAAACAAGCCGATGATATCTTTGGATAACTCCAGGTTAAAAAGAGATTTTATATTTGCCATAATCTTATTGAATACCGGCAAAACCGATGGATTTTTCTTTGGAAAAACTTCAATCATAATAATAAATAGAGAGCGGCTTAAAGATTTAGGCGACAGAACGAATCTCTCTTGAACAAACGAAAAAAAAAAAAAAATGATGAAACTCAATCTATGAGCTTCTTGTATTCTAATTATGAATTTTTTTGTTTCTTTAAACTGCTAGTTCAAGGATTCGAACTAACGAACGAACATTTCGGGAAAAAAAATATAATGGCCGCTTTTTCAAACAAAAAGGCAACAAATTATTAAAATCTCAATTGACAAGAAGAAAACTGTGACGTTTCAATTTTTCTGAACTTTTCTGTCATCAAGACACACACAAACACACAGGTTAAACTTTTCGAAAATGATGCTGAAAATGAAACACAGCTTCCAAATAATGAACCGAATAATGCTTTTAAAAAAAGAAGCGGATTTAAAACGCCTTAATTGTTTTTCCATCGCTGTTTGCCATTTGATTTGCATCATTCTCATTCAAGTTTTTTTGGTGTTATTTTCACAGCTTGTACGTAAGAATCAGTGGTTGAATCACCACCACCACCACCTTGATAATCTTTTAAAAGTAATAATCATCCTCTTAATAGTAATTATCCCAAAACATTGTTGAAAGCTGTTGTGAAAGTTGCTGCAAACACATCAAGAAAACATCTCCATCTTGGGACATCTAAATCCTGCTTCCAACTAGACAAAATTCAAGGTAATTTCGATTTCCGTAAAAGACGAAGCTTCATTCACATTTAACCTGTGTTTTTTTTTCACACACCACGTAATATACCGTGCCATTGGTGGTGGTGACGATGGATAAAAGCTTCAAGTGTCTTCTTCAAGCACACGATGTTTAGGCAACATGATGTAACACTAACGTTATGTTTTTAAAGCGCCTACCTTTTAAAAAACGTTTCACCCATTCATTTTCATTGGTCAATTGGGAATAGTACTACTGACAGGTAGAAAAGCGAAAAACCATTTGCCCGCCGAACATGGGCCAGTCAAGCAACCAAGCAAAACAAACAGGATTCTTTTATCGAAAGGATACTTCAAGAATGACACAAAAATATGATCCCAGGTTAAATAGGTTCTCTAGATTCTAGGTCACAACTATAGACTTCTATGGGCTTCATCGTCTACCATTCATCAGATCTATCATTAAAATGTTGTTCTTGTACTGATGCTGACGAGTGACAGAAATTCCATTAACTAGAATGAAGAATTAACACATAGGACACATGCGCCTGCCTGCCTGTCACTGTTGCACTCTGGTTGGTGTGTGACATAGATTTATGACATACAATACACACACAATATGGTGTCTAGCCTAGAAAAAAAAACCTTTGACATCTCGGTCATCATTATTTGAAGTCAAGTTATTTTTTTTGTTGACTGTGTCATCATACACAATCATTCTCTTTCTCTCAATCTTTTCAGGTATTCAGGTATTCCAATCATCAGGTGTACACCCCATCAATAAACAAACAAATACATTGTTTATGTATGGGACAGCATTTTTGTTAGTTGAAAAACACAATGTCAGCACCAGTTATGCAAGGCACCTGAAGGCAAACACGCAGTTTACCGAAGCTCAAAATTCATTTAGCTAACATGGACATTAACACACAACCAACGATTGAAACAAGATTCATCATTCATTTCAATTTCTGATTGATGATTTGTCTTGGTCAAACTCTGGTGGTGGTGGTAATGTTAATGAACATCGCCAAGCAATGACCAGCACCGAGCACAAGTTTTGGTCTTAAATTATACGGCAAAACCGAATAAGAAAAAATCAGGACAAGAGGTGAAAAAGCATAGAGAAGCCTGACAACAACAAAAAGCCTAATCCACAGGCTATTGGTAAGAAATTACAGCAAACAAACAGGGAAATACTTCACTATTTCACAAAGCCCTCCAGGTATATAAAAAAACCAAGAAAAACAGTCGAGTAATACTTAAAACAAACAAACAACTTGCCTGAGGTTTTCTCCATCTTAAACAATCGTTGTAATGCGATTCGTGGTGTAACATGTTCGTGTTGGGCCGAAGTGGTCGAAAATGTAGCCAAATGTTCCACATGATAAGTGGGCACTTGACTTGGTGAAAAACGATCCATCTGATGATCAATATTACTTTTTGGAACAAGCAAAACAACAAAAAAAGTCAAACAAATTGAAACACCATAAAACCACAGCCTAAATTAACAACGTCTTTCATTTAAAAAAAATGATACAAATTTTTTCAATTAATCGAAAAATCGATCGATGAATCAGTCAGTCAGTCAATCAATCAATCGACTGATCAATTAATTAAACTTTTAAACATAAAGAGTGATAAGATTTCTAGTTGTTTTCGAAGCTCACTCCACCTGAGTTGATACCACCACCATTACAAATATTTGACAAAATTTCTTCCAAATTTTGGCTGTTCCAACAACAACAGCGGAAAATACATCACACACACACACTCAACCAGGTATTTTTTTTTCTAGTTTCTCTACGGATTGCCGGCTTATCAAAAAAAAAAATTTTGAGGATTTTTGAGATTGGAATGCGGCGTCACAGTCAGAGACTTGAAATCATAATAATCACAACACGTCAACAACCAAAACAGTTTTTTTTAATATTTAAATCTTCTATAAAAGTTTAAATTTCTTAAAAGATTTTTTTTGTTTCGATTATCAGGTAACGTAATCAAACAAATACGAAAACACAAGTTGAAGCAACTAAACAAGGACAACAACAACAACAACAAAAAACTCAAAACAACAGAACAGAAAACACAGAAAAAAATTTTCTTAGAACAGAACAGAAAACTCTTTTCGAAGTTTTTCGCGTTATTCGTTCGATTTCAATAACGAATAATGACGAAGAAGATAGACGAACAACACCAAGAAGAAAAACGTTGAAGACGAAGATGATTGTTGTTGGCCAAGAGTGGTCTTCAATTCATTTAAAAACAACAACGGTGTGCCATTGTTAGTCTTCGTTCGTTCGTTTGTTAGTTCGTTCGTGGTCTTCGAATAGTGGTAGGTTGTGTGTTGCACATACAGCAAACAAACATCATCTATTTGAGAGAAAGCTGATGGCTGTATGTTATTATCCTCGCCACCACCACCACCACTCACAGGTGAACTCACCTGAGAGTGCAATCAAGATGGCGATGTTATGTTTTCTTCTCCTTGTCTTGTTGATAATCACAGTTGGCAAATATTTTCATCACCACCACCACCAAAACAACCGAACTCACCTGTTGTAGTTTTATTTGACGAACAGGTTATGTTAGTTGGTTGATTGCTAGTATTGCTGCTGCCAGCATTCATTACGCTGCATACCTTTTTCTTCTCCCAAGAAGAAGAAAAAACTGCAAAAGAATGTGCTCGAAGCAAAGTTCTCGAATTGAATTTATGTGTGTACGCTCTGTTCGAAACTGTTTGAGAAAGATACTGTGTTTAAGTTAGGGCAAGCTATTGACTTTTAGTGGCTTTTAGGGCATTTTCTATACTAATCCAAGCTAATATTGTTGAATGGAGAGAGGATGGTTAAGACGAGCTAAGACGATCGATAATGGCTGAAATTCAGCCGCTGAATATGTTTTCTGAACGATGTTAATGAAGCTAATCGCAATGACCATCGCGCGCCAAAGTTTTCAAAAACAACAACAGTAGAAATTCACTGAAAAAAACAACCACAAAATAATCAAATCAGCTACATAAATCAAAATGATGAGAAAACAACAGTTGAAAGTTTGTGTAACACACTGTAGAAAAACCTGCCGGCCTTAAACTAAAAAAAAACTGTTGTTTTCTATTCAGTGTTTCGTATTTCGAACAGTTCATTTTTTGGCAATTTTCGAATTTTTTTTTTTAATATAAATTTTTTCTATTCATTTGTTAATCTATAGATTTTTCTAGCTAAACTAATCTGCACTAATCTCTTAATCTAATTTCTAGAATCAATATAAGAGCAATAATTTTTTCTATTAAATTTAATGGTAGCATGTAGCAAAATTGTAGCAAAACTAAAAGTGGCAAAAACTGTTTTAAAAAAATTTGGCTGATTAGGAGAATGGATCGATCAAAATGCTAAAAACATCATGATGATGGTTCATCATTTGATGATTGCTATTCAAATTAATGTTTTTCATTTCATCTGTTCATCAAAATTATCATATTCTCATCAATTCATCCAGAGGAAAAGGATTTTTTCATGCATCACATCTTTTTATCAAAGTAGTTTTTTTGTTACAAAGCCAAGACACACTAACACACTTAACATGTTCACTCCACAGTGAAGAAGAAGGAAGAAAAGAGAGAGAGAGGTAAATGCCGGATACATCATCAGATGTTTGCGCGTGTTGTTCTTTGTTTTTTTTTCGGGTATTTTTTTTCTTCGAAAAGATTTTCCCGACTGTTGTTGTTCGGGTCAATAAATCACGCTTCAAACTTTCGAATCATTATTATGATGATGATGATTGTGGATTTGAAGAATTTCCCTCGAAAACTATTCGAAATTCAAGCATATCCTATACTATACGAACGGCAACCAATTGAGATACGATCATATTTTTCCATTTGATTAATATATAATCGTTTTCGTGGTAACAGGCAGAGAAGAAAGAAAAGTCAATCGAGAAAGATGAGATGATGGCTAATAGAATGGATTGTCCCGGTTTAACGGTTTGCGGTTGGTCGTTGTTGGTTGTTGTTTTTTCTTTCGGAAATAAAACCCGCCACACACGGTTATTGTTTTTTTCCGTTGAGCATCTCTTCGAGAGAGAGAGAGAGACGAGCTATTAATAGAGCTTAAATTAAAGTTTGATTTGTGTTTGTTTACCTGTTTGATTTGTATATTTTGTGTTCGATGTTCGTTGGTGGTGCGCTTTCTCCAAAAACGACACCACTCAGTCAGTCCATCTAGCTTGGACGACAAATGAACGTGAACACGAGCTCACAACAGTGTTTGAAGTGATTTACTTCTAGTAGTAGTGATCCTCCGTACTTCAATCTCAGGTATTTTGAAACGGAAAACTTCAATAGAAATGAAAAAATTGAAGCTGAAAATGAAAATGGAAATTTTCTTGCTTAAAAATTTCGTTAAATAATAAATAAAGATTTTCGAGATTTTTGAATTCTTGAAAAAAAATTTTCTTAGAGAATTCGAACGGCCAAATTTCAAATCAAACAAATATTTATTAAAATTTTCGAATTTTTTTTCTTAGGTTTTAAATTGAAAAACATTGAAACAAACATTGACCAACACACAAAAACTGCTTTGAAACATGAAATAAATTATTTTATAATTATAAATTTATTATTATTCTTTTTTTTTTAATTATTTTATTTTATATTTTTAAATCAAGAAAATAATCATCGTTTTGTTGTTGTTGTTGTTGTTGGAAAAATATTTAAAATTTTTTCTATTAAAAAAAAAACTTTAACCAACGAAATATCAACTATGGCAAGCTATGGTGAACAAACAAATAAATAAATGGAACACAAAAAAAACTTTGGTTTCAACTATCTCTCTGTGTGTCTGGGTTCGGGATCGGGTTTTGGGCCCGAGTCCCGGGTTCTTTGTTTTAGCCAAAGGCTTTAATTGGAACTTTCTTTATTTTTGATTAAAAAAAATGAACGTTGCGTGTGTGTGTTGAATGGATTCAAACCTGATAATTGATTCTTGAATTGACAGTTTTTCTGTGTGTGTGTGTGTGTGTGTGTGTGTGTGTCAAACGAATAGTAGGTTATAGTTCTATCAATCTCAATGAATGGATGGTGTTCCAAAAACAACAACAACAACAACAAAATGCTTGAAAGAATTGTGATTGTTTTGGATCAATTTTGGATCAATTTATTAGAAAAAAACAATTCAGATTTTTGTTGTTCACTAAATGTCAATCTAACACAATGAATGACATTGAACAGGATGCAATAGGCCTTGCATGATACATTTTCGCATACATTCTGGGCCACGTTTACCTAAAGTTGGTTGACTGTTTGATTGGGTATATTTATTGGATCGAAGCTGCTGTAAGCGTTGATGTTTTTGCAATGCATTTGCAATGATTGGATAATGGTGGTGGTGGGAGTGTGTCATCTCTCTTGATGAAAATTTTTGATGGAGGTTGGTTGTTGGATTTTCGAATGATTTTTGGAAGTTATCACCATTGGCGCCACCATCGAACTCATCATCATTGGTTCGATCGTTTTTTGAAAGTTTTTTGAGGAAAACGAATTTTTTCTGCTGTGAACCATCCTGATGGTGGTGAGTGGTGGAGAATCGATGTTGATCCGATGGCGACACCATCATTACATCATCATCAATGCTGTTTAAACCGATCATCGGCATTAGAAAGTGTTTGCGCTGTTTGGCCAGATACTCAGAACTCGGGCCCAATCCTTTTGACAATAATGATGATGATGAAGATGATGAGGGTGATAATGATTGATTTGGATCGAACAGGTCGTTGAATGAACTGTCAACACTATCGTTGCATGGTGTTCGACTTTCGTTGGCCAATTCGTTATCGTTGTTGATGGTTTTTGATGATGAAAAGGATGATGAGGATAATGGAAACTGGAAATTCTTCGAATTGATCGGCGCCGTTGCCGTCATCATCGACGGTACAAAACGGAATGATTTTAAATAATTTCTTTCATTACTAGTTGATTCTTGATGATTGTTGGGCTGTTGTAAATAGTAGAAATTACGCCATTGGTTATTGTTTTGAGTGGTCAATTTTTTCACTGATTCGGCTAGCCGATTGAACAGCTCTTTTTTGGCCAAATTTTCCAACATCCAATATCGATATCCAACATCCGGATGGGCCGAGTGTTGTTGAAATTTGGCGGTGAGATGTTTTCGATGTGGTACAATCGGGAACAAATACCGCATAGCATTATTCAATTCATTAATGGCAGCTCGAGTGTTTTGCTCATTACTTTTTGAAGAGAATTTTTCGATTTTATCATCTATTAATTCATCATCATCATTGTTATTATTATTATTATAAACATCGTTATTTTGATTATTATTATTATTATTTCGATTATTCGGAATCGATTCTATTAAATTAAAAAAAAAATCGAAATTAAAAATTTGAAGAGAAACAAATCAAATCAAATTAAATAAATAATCAATTCAATAAATTCAAAATTGAAATCGAAAACTAATCAAATCGGAATAAGATCGATTAAATCGATATTCAACAAAAAATTAACGGAAGTTATTATTATTTGTTTGATTTGGCATTTAAATTACGCTAAAACGTTCAATTGAATGAAGGTAGAGAGAGGGATTCAATTTCTCGTAATCAAATTTTAGGCTGTTCGTTTCCATGAGGCAAGGATCATGTGGCTCCACCGGCCCTCAATGCTTTTACTATTCGAGTGGTTCGATTCCAAGACTTTCGAGGCGTGTGTTTGCCTAAAAAAATAAACCTAAGATTCTTCTAGAAAATTATACCATGGAAAAATTTACGTAAACTACGTGCTACAACCAGGTTTTTTCCTTCCCCCCCCCCCCTCAATCAAAATTATGACTCAAATAATTAATCGATTTTTCGATGGTCTATTTTTAGCAGCTAACAACAGCAAGTATCCTGATCGAGATCAACCGGAGATATATTTCTACTCGACTACCACTCTCGAGTATCGTGAGGATCGTACACACACACACGGATTGTGAATCCATAGGATTCAGTGTCTAGTGTCATTGCAAGCGTGATAACAAAGCGAGAGAGCAATGGTGTTTCATTTTTAGTTTCGAGAAAAATCAATGAAATTAATGATACAATCGAAATCATTCCAATAAATTATAGACCACAAGACACGGTTACGGGTTAGAAAGCTACATTACTCTAGTTAGTTGTAGCCTAACGGTAATTTATTATTTTGCCTAAACCAAACAAAAATCATGTAAATAAACGATACGGCTAATACGGTTGTAATGGCAATTCAACAAAACAGAACCGAACCGACCGGAAAAAAACTTTTTTTTTTAATATTTTGATTTATGATGGTCTCGACACTTTATTTTTTTTTCACCTGGAACACAGGCAAACACAAATCACTGTGTTTCAAAAGGTTCCAATTGGAAACAATCAGAAGAAAAACAAAACAAATGACAGAATTATTTAAAAAAAAGAAAAGGTGTCGACTAAATTATCGTTTTACGAGCATATATTATAACTAAATAAATCGATCATCGATTGTTGGTCATTATTGGAAGGATATGAATTAAAAAAATTAAAGTATTTAAAGTTAAATAATTTTTTTTTTTTTGATCCAAAAACGATCCAAAAATTTTAATATAAAAAATTTAATTTTTTCTAAATCTATTAATCAGTTTCGATCGAACTCGGTCGATCATTCGATTCGAATTTTATCATTGGATATTCTATTAATCCAAGATCAAATTTCAAGCCATTCAAATATTTTTTTTTTTGAAAAAAAAACTAACCTGCTAGAATGAGTGAAACACAAACGATGGCAACACTGAACACCTGCCACAGTTTGTGATTCGATGATTTTGATTGAAACGAAGACGACGACCGCGATGACCGCAACGACCGCGAAGACAATGACCAAGACAAATCAGAAGAACAATGATTCCGACAAAACGACGAATGATGTGAAATTTTCGTTAAGAATCTATCAGCACATTGATTTTGGCTAGATTTCATGTTTGTTGGTTTTGTTTGTTTTTTTTTGTATTCAATCGGTCCAATTGACCAGTTGACCAGTTGATTGACGACAAATGTGATTTCTTGATTCAAAACTTGACCAAAATTTCTCGAAAAAAAATTTTGTCTCGAAATTTTTATCTTGTTTGATTTGAAACAGATAAAACGTGCAACAACTATGGAATCTGAATCATTTTGTTTCAAATCGATAAATCGATGATTATAGGTTTAACTAAAATAATTAAAAAAATCAAAAAATATAAAACACTCGTCGATCTCGTTTCAATAACAATGAATTTACAAAAATTAATTTCTATTTAAAAAAAAAAAAAAACGATGAAAATCATAAAATTTTTTTTTTAACAGAAATTTTCTATCAAAAAAAAGTAAACTCAGGTAAGCCCTGTGTCGCTCTAAGAACCTGGATCTCAATTGAAATTGATAAATTGATAAACCGAATCGAATTCGTTTGGTTTGGTTGGAACACTATGATGGCACACTAAAGATACGATCCAACATACTAGAACAACATATTCACTTCACTACATTGGCAATACAAAAAAACAGCTAGTGTTCCAACAAAAAATTGTTGAAACTACCTGAAGTTTGAATAGAAAAAAAAGGCTGGGACCTAGACTCTCTCTCTCTCTCTCTCTCTCACTCACCACACACACAACAAAAACAACCTGAATCGGTTTGAACAAACAACCAGAATGGGTTCTGTCTTTTGCCAAAGCGAAAACCGTACAAGCCAGCAAACTAAAGCCGATTCTGTTTGTTGAATTAGAAAGTTTTCTATTTTGAAAAACCCTCATCATTTTGGATTCAAAATTCGAAATTGGCTTCAAAGATTCAAAGGAACCATCAAACTCAAGAGAAAAAAAAATCAACCAAACCACCACTGGTTAAAATCTGAATGGCTAATACTTGGGACCATTTGATGAGATACTTGAAACAAAATTTGTTCGTTTTTCTCTGGGCTCAACTAGACAAGTTTTTCTTAAAAGTAAACCAAAGAAACCGTTTTTTCTTTTTAAAACTAAATTATAAAATGGTGGTGAACAAACAAAACACCAAATATAAAAATAAAAAAACTTACGGCAAAACCATTTGCATTGGGCCCGGTGGTTATCGAAAATCCAAACAATCTGAATCCAAAAACACAACGACATGAAAATTGGGAATTACAAATGATCGTAATGATTGTCATCGAACTGATTGAGTTGTGGATTTTGGATCTTTCTCTCTCTCTCTCTCTCTCTCTCTTTAAAATTTAGATCACTAAAACAGGCTAAAACACCCTAAAATCAAATACGTGCCAGCTGAACAAGCGCCTAAACAAACAACAGAAACAACGATTGGTGATTGTAATAACCGATTGTGGACCGTCTCCCTTTATCAATCTTGTTCATTCAAGTGAAACCCACACACACACACACACACACACACACACCAACACAGGATTGTTCCTGGAACTAGCAATACTATGACGAAAAAAAAAAGAAGAAACAATTCTTTTCCTTTTGGAATATTTTTTTTTTTTGGGAAAAACTTATCAAAGGATAATGGATGTGTGATCAGAATTTGATTGCGTTTTCATTTCTTTTTGAAAATTATTTTAATTTTAATTTTTTTTTTTTTCTAAAAATCTTATTTTAGAATCAACAGAAATTTTAAGACAAGCAGAAATTTATGAATTTAAAATATAAAAAAAATTTATTTAATCCTCCATCATAACAGGGAACGAACGAAATTTCTTTTTCAATTATCATTTTTAGTATTATCATTTTGGAACTCTTTTCCTTTAAAAAAAAATCAATTCTTACAATTCAAACACAGAAAGAGATTAAAGTTTTTCTAATGAACCAGACGAATCAAAAATTTCTTGTTTTAATATCACAAAAAAAAAAATAAAATAAATTTAGTCGTCTAGTTTATTTTAAGTTGCCTTAATTTAATTTAATTTTTTTTTAATATAAATAAAATTAATTTTATAATAATGCAATAATTAATTTTCAATAATTCAATCATTGATTGAGTGTCGTTTTTTTTTTTTTTTATTACAACAATTTTTTTATTAACAATCTAACATTTAAGCTTTTGTTCGGGAAATTCTGCTTGTAATCTATTTATTTTATTTTTTGTCAGCCTTGTTTTTTAGTTTGGTAAGGTTTTGGTTGACTGTGTTTTTCCAGTAGCTAATTAAGATATTGACTCTGTTTGGACTAATGAAACGGTGGCTAATTTACCAACTAGAAGAAAAAACCGATATTTTTTTCGGGTTTTTAGTTTTTTCGGGTTCTAGTTTTTCGGGCTTTAGTTTTTTGGGTTTTAGTTTTTCGGGTTTTAGTTTTTTCAGGTTTAAGTTTTTTTTTTTTGGCAAAGTTTGACAAACTAAATAAAACTAAAAAAAAAACAACAACACTGATACAGACGGTGAACCTCAGAAAATATTATTATTTGTTTAAGTTAGATTAAAAATAATTTTATCTTAAATTTTTTATAAACAATTAAATGGAACGTATTTGGTGAATGGTGCTCTTCTTTACTTTTTTGGGTCCTATTTGCCACGAAAATGAATCGATAAATGGTTTTAGAACGCAATGTTCCGATTAACAAAAACAACATGATGATGATGATTTTGATGACGGGTTTGTTTTGTTTATTATTTGAGTGGAAACACTATTTCGGTAACTAAGTTTGACTTATCACATGATAGTATACTACCCGGGCTAATAATAAACTATTGAATAAAAAATAAACACTGAAACCATTCTTTACTTCGTGTTCTAATATTTTCTTTTTTTTTTTAATTTAAAAATTTTAAACAAAAAAGATCAACTTGAAGGTAGATGAATATTAAAATAGACTGGTATTCAACAAGAAATTTCCTATTCTATTAGGACACCCTGTGTATGTTCTAAGAGAAGGATTAAATTGATCAGATTAGCTTAGAAGATTGTAAGATTTCTTGATGAGAAAGCTGCTATAATGTTCTTCAATAAACTGAAATTCAACCGGTTGTTGGCGAAGATTCGTTGCCATTGTCCATCAATAAATCTTCTTGACCAGAATCAAAAAGAAGAAAAAATTCATTCGGTTGTTTACCGATCAAATAATAAAAATCTGGTTGATTGAGAAGAAAAAAAAGATCATAAAATCGAGTGCTTGTTTGTTTCAAAGATATATCGGGCTGTTGTTTGATAGATGATGATGCCTCTAAATAAAATCTAACTGAATCCTTCGTCATTCCATCAAACCACCAGCTCACACAGATGACAACATGAAAACATTTGATTTTAAGTGCCTGAGTTATTCAATATTGAAAGAATCGATTTTTTCAAACACACTGCTTGTGTTTTTTTCGATAAACCGAAAGAAATGAAGAAAAAAAAAACACCAAAAACCTTTTAGAAAATTAATTGATTCGAATTAAATCAAGTTGTGTGATTGATTTTTGATTTTATTGGCCAGCTTCATAAATTGAATTTATGAAAATGAAAAAGAAGAAAATTTTCCGCTTTTTGCGGACCGACCAAACCTATTCGGTTGGTTCCAATGGTCCCTAACCAGTTTCATTTAATTATATTAATCGGTTATAAAATTCTCACTGGAAATACCAAGTAAAAAGTTTATCATCGCTTTATGATGATCGAACCCGAATAGCCCGATTTTTTTTTTTGTTTTTCCACTGTCAAACAAAAAGCTAAAAATAAACCGATCGTTTAGCGAGAAACTTTTCAATGAAAAAAAAAACTTTTGAATTTTAAATTCCAAAAGGCCCGGAGAGAACCACTCTCGGAACTTCTCTGGTCCCAAACAAGAGCTAGAAAGGTTATCATTTTATCTCAATCAAACATCCTAATAACTCCGATTTACAGACAATGATGATCTTGATGACATGATGTTTGTGAAAACATTACAACGTTTTTTTTTTTTTTTAGAATAATTTCTAAAAACTTTAAATAGACCTTGTTTTAGGTCCCGGGTTTGTTCCATTTGTAGTTCCCCTTTCGATTTGTTTCTAATGAAACTTTTTTTATTTTTAGAAAACGATGTACCTTAAATGTTGATCGATGATGGTGGCTCTAAGTTGAGTGAAGAAAAATTTAAATATTCAAAATAAATTCTATCACTCAGTTCGTTTTGGAATATAATATGACGTTAATGGTATAAAAATAAATTTTACACAACACAAGTGTAATTTATAATTCATAGATAAATAAATTTTAACCAGAGCCAAATTGTGTTTATTATTTTTTTTTCCTGCAATTTCTTCCCAACTACAAATCGATTTTTCTCCAAATAATTTATTCAAGAAAAATTTTTATTTAAAAATTCATACACACTGTTTGAGAGGAAAAATTTCCGAAACCCGGTATATCGACCCTAAACCGAACCAAAAAAAAAAAAAAAAACCTGAAAACAGTAATCAATTGAATAAAACTGTAAGATAAGAAAAAAACCTTGACAAAAAAAAACTCTTGGGAAAATCCGCCGGAATAAACCACCCAAAGTTGGCTTCACTGCAATTATGCTTTTGGGTAATTTTCCTATCATCCTATTAATCTCAGAAGAATCCTATCCCAGAATTCATTGAAAACAAACCACCTAAAGAAAGATAGAATAGAATGTGTCTAGGATCCGGTGTGATGAGTTTTTTAGTCTTCTTTTGTTTGAGTTTGATGGAAAAATATAAAATCCAATCCATCTGGTGCTTCCCTATATAGTACACATGATAAATGATTGAACATTGGATTCAACTAAACAGAAACGATACCAATTGTAAATTTTTTTTTTTAGAAAAAATTTTATTCGAATCATAAATTCAAATTTTTTTTTTTTTTTGTTGAAAAAATAATAATAAATTCCCATCAGAATTCTTTCAGAATTCCTCATGCTTTTAGACTCACCAGCCATTTGCGAGATTGAGCACAAGCCTGCTTCTCACACAACGGGCATTGAGCCAACAATTGAACCGGTATATCGTTGGAAGATTTCAAATGTTCCTGGATCAGTGTTGTCAATCCGTTGATGAAGTCAGGATGATCGTTGGGAGCGGGACATCGGCGAATCGTTTCGATTGGTAACTGAATTTTTGAGAGAAAAAAAAACTAAGTTCAACATTCGATATCAGAATATGGGAAAACTAAATGGCAAAAGTTGAATAAATAAATAAGAAATGCAAATCATCAATGTTCCAATTGGATTTTAAGGTCAATCCAATTACTACAGCCAGCGAGTAATGAATATTAATTCAACAAACAACAATCTGAATACTTGGCCTTTCAAAAGCAATAAATCAGAGCTTCAAAAATATTCAAAAGATAAGCTCTCAATAAGAATTTAGTAAACTATGGAAAAAAACTTCAACAAGCCCAAGATTTCAAACAAGATCACTTACTGTTGAAGCCAATTCATCACAATATTCAATATCCAATTCGTGTAGAGTTTCGATATGTTCGTTGACAAACGAGATCGGTACCAGCAATAGGTTTTTGTAACCTTTACGTGCAAATCCTGTCCGTATAGAATCACGTTATTTAAATCCCAAAACCTTTGTTTGAAACAAACCAATGTTTTCCATTCAAAAAAAGAACTTTATTACCTTTCATTACATCGGGTGTGGAGGGAGCTTGCCAAGGCATTGGTCCAACTTTTGATTGCCAAACTAGACGATAAGGATAACGGAATTGAAGAGCTTGCATCACTTGCATGACAGTGGCACTGACTTCCATTGGATAGGTATCGCCAACGTTGACAGACTAAAAAAATATTAAAAAAACTGAAATTAATATAAATTTTTAATGTTTCAATCATAACAACAATGAGATAATCTCATCCCGAAATAGCTGAAAAAATAAGAGAAAAGGCTGGGATCATAAAATTCAATTTGAAAAGAACAAATAAATTTAATTCACCAAAAAAAATCTAATTAATTTCTTAAGGGATTCTTGCTTAGCTTAAAACTTTCAAAACTCAAAAGCCAAACGCTTTAGGTTTGAATTCTAAGAAAAACAGAATCTTGTTAAAAAAAAAAAATCTTCTGAGACAGAGAATACCAAGGTACTATTTGGGTTTATGTAAACAGTGACAATGAAACACACTATCATTACGAACAATGCAAACAACTTTTTCGAGTTTTTTAATAAAAAAAAACCATTCATAAAAAAAACATGAAACTCATTAATAAATTGAATTGCTTTCTCCCTTATAATGACCAAAAAAATAAGAGCCTAAGTCTTTTGTTTGTCTATGGCGGCAGTGTGACAAGGTGCATTGGATTGTAAGAAAAAAATTATATTTACATTGAGTGGTAACGAATGAGCGGTGAACAGAATCATAACATTATCCCGCTGTTTGATGGGAAATTTTTCCAATTCTTTCTCGATAAGATCTTTGAAGGCAGAAATTAAACCAGAATTCATTGACCAACGATCAATAAAGCTTAGTCTGTAGGGAGGTTTGGTAGTGCCTGTTGTTTTCTGTTGGTTTAAAAAATATTTGGCCATGGCATTGATGCTACTGCCAGATGTGTTGCAACAATATTGAGCAAATTGCGAGAAAACAATCACCCGAGACGCTTTATCACTGATTGATTTCAGAAAAAAAGAAAAATTCCAGACAAAAAAAAACAAAAAAATTAAACAAATTAAATAAATAAAACTTGCGTACTGTTCGATCTGCCTCAGAGCGTCCTCAGTCAACGGTTCAGCATATCGAAAGCCAAGGTAGTACTTGTGCGGAGCAGTTTGAGGGCTGATTTGATCCAGCTGCTCGACCAAAAGGCTTCCTTGTTTATTGGACCAAAAATGAATCGGCGATTTTCCACCAATTTGATCATATTTTTTCATAACCTTTGGAGCTCGTTTATTGGCAATGAATGGGCCGAGCCAACTGAAATGTTGTTCATAAAAATAGCAAAAAAATCACATTACCATTAGAATAATAAAAATAGAAAAAAAAACGATTTTTAATTGATACTTTTGGATAGGTAATTTTATTATATCGTTATCTAAAAATAGCCTACGCAAAAAAGGCTCAACTTCTTCGAGATTTTTCGGGCCACCCATGTTCAACATGAGAATAGCCGTTTGGACTTTTTTCATTTGCTCATCCGGTCTTGTACTTTGTGTGGAAAATTTTTTGGCTAAAACCAACCTAATGAAAAACAATTTTTTGCTCTTTTTTTAAACCTCAAACCTTGATTCTGATATGAAACTAGACATTTCAATGAATGATGATTCAATAGAATGGAAAGATTTAGTTTGGGAATAAAACTCGATAAAACTCTATGACACGAATGAAACATTTTTTCAATAATCAGCTGTTGATCTTCTCGAAGTTTTTCGAAAAAAAAAAAAATAAATTGTGACCAGTCACCACCAGAAAAGAGAGAGAAAGAGAGAGACTTACACAGAAGATGTTTTCTTCTTCCAAACGAATCGAACGTTCGAATCTATTCGAAAAACTTCATCAATTTTCTAAATCATCTTGATTTCAATTTTTTTCAAAAAAAAAATCAAATTTTATTCTAAAAAAAATACAAAACAAACCCGGTTTTTTAAATTTTCAAAAAATTTCCGATTATTCTGTATTTTGTCTTGAAAACTTACAAAAAAAAATAAAAATAAAATTAAGAGCCATCTGATGGTGTTGAGATTGATCATCAGAAGAGAAAGAGATTCACAACTCAATGACCGTTGAGTAACACGATAAACAAATCGGATCCACAATCGGTAGCTATCGGTGCTTCTGCAATTTTTCTTTTTTAGCGTCTGCTCTGTGTGTGCTGCTGTTTGTTTTTTTTTGGTTATTTTTGTTTTGTTTTTGTTTGTTTTGGTTTGATTGAAATAATTTTTTTCCCAATATTCTCCTTCTTCTCCATGATACATTAGGAGGTGTTGTTTTCATCATCACCACCACTATCGACATCATCGTGTTATCAGAGAAAAAATTTTGCTTTTCCGTCATTTCGCCATCACCATAATAATGGTGGTGATGATCATTAAAATTATCGTCATATCATAATATTTTTGCTAAAACTAAGCAGAGGAGATAAAAAAAAATTTAACAGATCCAGCAATTACATCTATTTGATATAAAAAGATTTCGTTCTCTGGCTCGGACATTTTAGATTCTTTGATATCGAAGCAATTGATAATGTGTTGAGAATTCATTCGGTTTCAACCTTCGATCATTGATGATAAGAGTTTAAACTATTAACGAACAAAATAACCAAGAATTTTGAAACAAACAAAAAATCAATAATTAGCTGAATCAATTTTGGAACAATACCTCTACGACAAACAACTCTGAGATATTTTGCTCAAGACATTTTTTTTTCGTTTTGCTGAAATCCGATCGTATCAAAACAGAAAACAAACATATTGTTTGCTTGGAGAAAAAAAAACCCCATTAACACCATTGTGTTTAAAAATATCGAAATAATCGTCACGAAGCCACTAAAAGAAAACTAAAATTTTATCTTTTCAAAATCATCACCATTGTTGTCGTTGGTGGTTTGTTTTTGTTTTCGTGTTTCAAGCGTGTATTACATATGACCATATGTGTTCGACATTATCCATATCCATTTGAATTCATTGAATGAATGTTGTGTTGTGACCTACTCCTTCTATCCCTCTGTTTTTCTCTGAAAAATTTCATCATTTCCTTTTTGTTCGCTTTTTTCATTTGTCATCTTGAATGAATCTTTTTGTTTTTGAAAAAAAACAAACAACGGTCCAAAATTTTAAATACAAACAATTTTAAAGTGAGTTTGTTGGTTTTAATTCGGTTTTTTTTGAATTTAATACTTATTTCTCTTCTAGGAAGATCAAAACTTTCTTACATTCCACAAAAACAGGACAAACAAGAGAATTCTATTTATTATTTTTTTCTAGTTGCAATAACTTTTTTATGTCTTGAAAATATATTGTCATCAAGAAAAAAAACAAGAAAAATGGGAAAATTATTGTCGAAAATATTTGGGAAAAAAGAGATTCGAATCCTGATGTTGGGTTTGGATGCCTCGGGAAAAACCAGTATGTTTTTCGAGTTTTATTTTTTTCGAATTTTAAAAATTTCAATTTTTTTTTCTCAAACAGCAATTTTGTATAAATTGAAATCCGGTCAAACAGTGACGACGATACCGACTGTTGGATTCAACGTCGAAACTGTCACATATAAAAATGTTCGATTTAGTGTTTGGGTGAGTGTTGAGATTGATTCATGGAGATTATTCTAACAATATTTTTGATTTTGAAGGATGTTGGTGGACAAGATAAAATACGACCCTTATGGAGACATTATTATACCGGTACACAAGGTCTGATTTTTGTTGTCGATTCGACGATCGGGATCGAATCGACGAAGCCAGACACGAGCTCCACAAAATAGTGAACGATCGAGAGATGAGAGATGTCATAATTCTAGTTTTCGCCAACAAACAAGATCTAAAAGATGGTAACAAATCAATCAATGCCATTTATTTGATTTCTTAATATTCTTTTTTTTTAACAACAGCAATGAAACCTGCCGAGATTCAGGACAAACTAGGCCTGACAATGAACAATTTCCGTCAAAGAAACTGGTATGTGCAACCGGCATGTGCCTTAAATGGAGAAGGTCTACACGAAGGTCTCACATGGCTGATGTCCAATCACAAATAACGAAAATTCATTTTTTTTTTTTATCTTTATAAATTTTTTTCTGTCAATGAAGATGTTGAGACATTTTTTTCCTCTTTTTTTTGTTAATTATCAAACAACAAACTGATGAGCACATATTGCTTCTTATTTTTGTACAAATCAAATCAAAGTTTATCTTAGTAGTTTAAGAAATAATTTTAAAAAACAAATTTTAAAAAAATGAATTGAATAGAAAACTTGAAAAAACAATCATTCGAATCCTTGTTCTACTGTTCGACGCTTTCGAAATCCTAGGATCTAGGCAAACAACCACAGAATCTATTCCGAATTAAAAAGAATGAGATCTCAAACACCAAGAACGAGAAAACCCCAAATGGTTGTTTTTTGAGAAAAAAATTTGTTCCAAATGGAACCATACCATTTGTTCTGGTCCCTTGAACTAGGGCTTTCTCCAAGGTTGTTTTGATAAAAACATCATGCTTCAACAAAAAAAAAATTATTATTGTTTCATTTTCGATAAAATTTTAAGTTGGTGATAGAAGAGAAAGGAGATTGCCGTCTTTCTCCGAATGACCAGGTATTGCCATTCAATAAGAAAGTTTCAATGTCATCATGACATTTATGTGCGTGTTTCATAATTGATTAAATTGTTTAAAAAAAAAGAAACAAGTCAAACAAAAAATCCATCACAGGTACAACATAAATAAATGAATCGAATGATTGATGTCGCGAGAGATGTGGCCATTGTCTATTATTTTATTAAATGTTTGCTTTTCCATGTTTCATATTGATCAATTGAAAAATCAAATTTTTCAGTGAATGGAATGATGATGTGATGACAAGATGTGATCGCACAATAATTCGACTAGCGCGAAAGTGAGTTGCATGACTAAACGGGTATGAATTGAGGGTTGAATGAATGAATGAATAATTAATATGGACCGGTTAGAAGCTCAAAGATGAAGGTTCACTTCGATCCAGCAAGGACATTCCATGTAGGTTTGTGATTTGTAATTGGGACCAAAACCTTTGAGAAAACTGAATTCGAAACTATCAAAATCGAACACTCGTACAAAATCGCAATTCGAGTTCTGTTTGGTATTGCAATAGGCTTTCATTTGGCAGGATAATTCATGATCATAGGCTTTGATCATTTGACCAGGTAAAAGTTTCACGATCGTTTTCGATAAAGCTCTGGCACTGTCCTCATTGAGTTGTCGAGATGAGAATGATTTCAGTGTATGCGAATTGACAAAGATCGGTATCGATGAACGATTGTACAACCAAACGTCATTCGTTCCATTGGCATTTGGTTCTTTAAAAATTGTTACACCTAGACCAATTTTTTGATGAACTTTAACAAACTCTTTGTTTTGAAAGTTTTTTATCGGTTTTTCTCGAATGAAATTTTCCAACGAAATGCTTGTCGTGGAGAAATCTTCGTTTCTATCACTAGTATCATTATTATTACGGTATCTCATCGAATTCAATGAAGGTTCGATTTGATGCAGATCAATCAAATCTTGATCCAAGGTGATACAGCCAATTTTTGAACGATACTGCCAGTACGATAGTTTGCACCATTTCTTTGTTAAATAAATACCACCCAAATTATTGTTGCCATCATAGCTGATTTCTGAGAAGAAAAAAAATTATTAAAATAATTCATCTAGTATAAGATCGAAAAAAGCTTCAAGGTAAACAACGGATCGAAATAGATGAACCTGTTGATCAATTGCAATTTTTTAAGACTTTCAAACTCAAGTTGATTGATTTCTCGAAAACTAATCCCGAATCAAGTTCATCTACAGTCTTATGAGTTGAAAAGCAACTGACCTGAATCACTCGGAGTCATCGATTTGAGTCGGAAGAAATTCAAAAATTTCATTATTTTTTTCAAGAGATTCAACGAAAATTTTTAAAAAAAATTTAAATAAGTTTAATAGCAACAGCAACCTTCCGAGTCGATCATCGGAAGCTTAATGGGAAGCATTAACAAAAAAAAAAAACATCGAGTGACTCTCGCGACAGAGAGAGAAGCTTCCAAAAGTCGAATCATCGACCAGA